>JAMBLF010000864.1:0-176433 GCA_030578115.1 Leucoptera coffeella | reverse complement strand
AACACCTTAATACGTGAGCAAAGATAACAATGAGGGTCGTGGGAGAAATGTGAACTTTATTCATATTCATAAAGTTTTTATTGTGACTTGACTGCACTTCTTTCTTTTCCATTGAACGCGTTCAGTGGTTAACTTCATGCGTTTGTTCAGTTGGTATTCATGACGCATTTTGTATTATCATAAAAAACATAATACCAATTTTTATAATGTAGGTTCTACCAAAAAAGGTATAATAGAAAATCGAAATAAGGAATTGTGAAAACATATTTTTTCTTTAATCTTTCTGTCTAAGGTATGAAATAAATAAAACACATCAGAATACTTAGCAAAGGATAATTGCGCCGAACTAAACATTCTTATTTATTGCAAGCCGCAGAAAGAGTGACAGGTAAACATGCGCCGCTCAGGAATGCATGCACTAACCGATTGAGACCATAGCCCAAAGCCAAATACTATTTAACAAGCGATTCCTAAGAAGTGTTTAGAGCTGTTGGTCACGTAATACCATATAATGGCCAGTATTATAAAGGACGTTTATGTACTGGTAACTACGTAAATAAGACGTGTTTCTCCCTAGTGGACCGCAACAAATAAATGGATAACACGATACAAACAGCGCTGTTGTGCCCAATAATGGATGTTTGTTTCATGTTTATGGTCTCAATTTGAGTTACGTACGATGTTTGCGTGGCCTGTTATGGCTTATTATATGGGAACAAAAAATTAAGGGCAATAACTGAAACCGCTCAAATTACGGAAAATCCGCAAATGTTATCGGTTTCTCACATTACATTTTCATATTCAAATATTTATTTTTTCCCTGTATTCTCACAACATAACACTTATTTATAGATTTGTATGTCTTTTATGTTTTTTCTTAATCATTTATTTAATATAGTCTAGTAGCTGGAAACGGGAACCTTAATTCCATTAGTAGAAACATGATAAGAAACGAATCACTTTGTATATAATTTATATTTTTACAAATTATTAGGACTGGCGCCTTTAGATAATATCCGCCTGTGTCCGTTACTTTTTCTAGATATGCAGATATGAGTTTTACATAAATTAGTGTAACCTGAATAATAATATGATACCTAACAGTTTTAAGCAATTACAGTTGTGATAAAGCACGAATATTAAAAAGCTGCATTAGCATAACTTCAGGAGCGCTTTAAGTGTTATGTTAACATATGATCCAAAAGATAAGTGTTATGATAATATCTTCTTCTCGTAACCAATGGCTTATTTAGTTCCGTTATGAATTTCTCTGAGTGTTTTACTGACCTAGGAACTTGTCGCATTATGGTTTTATTTTGTCATATTGGGCTTATATATAATAAGACTTAATAAATTCTAGGTTATACAAAAATCTTTTCAGGCTTAAACTTCCTTTAAACTATTGATTTCACTTGAATCAATTAAAATTTAATTAGCTCTAGTCACCCCATGTTCTATTTATACGAATAAGATAAAAAAGGAAAGGCTGCATGCAAGCCGCTACGACTTAGTTCATGTTCACAGAATGTCCTACTCTGTTATTTGCTTCGTCGGTTTTGCCAACAGATGACATATGTCGGTTTCTAAGAACTATGCAAAGCAAGTTAAATAAAGTCGGCGTTTAAACGCAAATATTTGCATTAGCAATTCGTACAGGTTTCAGTTATACAAATAGATAATTAACATAGAACAGAACAAGTTGGTAGAGTTTTCTTTTTTGCATAAGAAATGACATAAAATGTTTATTTACTTACACTCATGCATATTATTTGTCCTTTGTCTGAACCTCGGTCACATAACATTTTATCAACTTTAGCACAACATTTTATACTTCATCATTAACATAACTTAACATTATTTAATACACCATACACTAAGATTGTAACTATTTCCAAAGATTTTTTAGTTTCCTTATAGCTATCCATTTTCATCTTAATTATAAAATATAAAAGAACCAATAAATAATACTAAATTACCTAATTGTACCTGCCTGTATGTAAGGCTCCATGACTTGCTCAGCCAGTACGCTCTAATGGCAATGCTAGACGTTTGCAAATGTGCTTAGCCCAGGCCAATAGCGATCGATCCTTATTTCTGTGCCCCGAGGGAACATTTTTAATCGCACGTTTGTCCAAGTTAGTTTGCAAGAACAAGCGAGGGTCGATGTTTAACTGAGACAAGACAGCACTCTTTGCATTCTTCTTGACGCCAACTATGTCTTAGTTAAACACGCAACTGTCGAAACACACAACTAAATTACGCTCCAATAAAACTAGCAGTCAGTCTGTATTTAAAGTGATTGCTGCAGTATTAAAAGACGTATACAGAAGTCAAGATAAATTGTAGATGAGTAAGATTAGCAATTTTTCACACATCATAATGACCGAATTCATGGCATGTCTTTGTTATATTCTTCCGAGAGCTTAATGAAATTCACACGCATTCGAAATCGTATAACCCAGTTTCAGCGCCGGTTAATTGGGTCAGGCGAGCAACCTGCCGGCTCACACGCATTGTCTCGTGGCGCGCTCACTGGCTGACAATTTTTACGGAGCCGCACTTCCTTGAAGGCTGTTTCCATCCAGGGCTCACGGTTGGCTGGTTTCCGCGCACCCACTTCACCGTTACACGATGGTCAAGTTCGAAACTCTGTGACGTGATTGTCGTATTATAGTAATGACCGTTGATCTTGACGTATTTGGACAAAGCGTTTATGTGTTCACACGAGTAAATAGACACATATTGTCCCCATTAGGCTGAACATTTTTATTTAGAACTCAATGAAACGTTAAATAAGAGGAAAAGAGTGGATAAAGTGCTAGTAATGATATAGTTAATGGTTGAATATGCAGAAGTAGAGTTTTGTAGGATAATAGATATAAAAACCAGCAGGTTATCTTCCCAAGGGAAAGTAGTGAAGGTATAATTAATAAAGTAACCTCTGAAACAATGGTACTTACTTCAGCAGAGATAATTGTAGTGGACGTTGCACTTTAGATGTGTGATAACCACGAAAGGTGGCCAAGGAATAGTGATTAACTGAAGCTTAATGAACAAAGATTCTCAGGATAGTATTATTTTATAGCTTAGTTATTAAGGTATTTTTCCCCGAGTTACAATAGTGCAAATTAAGATAGTAAATAATTGTGTCGGCTCCCTGTTAACTGCTTTGACATGTGAAGTACTATTATATTTCCTTAATTACCCAATATAGGATTCTGAAGTTGAAGTAATAAACGGAATATAAAATTGCAGGCAAAATAATAGTACACAACTTTTTTATCACTTTAAAATGAAAGCTATAAGCATTATGTATTCCAACTCAGTACCATACTAATTCGAGTACGTACCAAGTAAATAATAAAATGTAACTCCCTCTATTTTCTTAAATCTATGACATCCGTTACTGTTCCGCTTAATTTTACGGTGTCTAGGTACGACAAGTCGGAATAAAGTAGTTGCTATTACCTCACATGCATGCCAAAATTAGAGAAATGATTGGATTACTGTTACGATTTCCCAAGCGTATCGCAATAAACGAGACCTCCGCGTTAACAAATGGGAACCGTACGTGGAACTGAAGGAGCACCGTTAAATTGGGCAATTTGTGACGTCGGTATGTCTTCAGCCTCGGCGGTACGTGATATAACCGTTCGGCCACATGAGTCACGCCTCTAGAGCGCATCTTAATCTATGCACAAGATGCCGTAACTCCTAATCTCAGTTTGGACTAACGGGAGCATAAAAGTTTCCGCCTACGCGGTTCGTCGCATAATTACCCTTGAAAGTGGTCGCTTTAATCGTTTCGCAGTGAAATGTCAGTCGTTGCATGACACAAATGCGGTAACATCACTTAAGCAGCTGTGAATGTTGCGGTTGGTATACATTCGTAATTTACTTGTTGCTCTTAGAAACTGTTACATGTGGGGCAGCAACAATTTCGTTGATGCCAGCTTAGATTTACACAAACAATTATAATAGCATATCATAACTTTAAGGCCTCAGTGCAATAAAAAGATGTGTGTGAAAAACAAAATCGTGCAGTTTTTACTTGGATACACTGATATTACGGTAAAGATACTTAGCCCAAATTCTAAATGGAAACATACGGTTCTCCATTTACCATTTCGGGTGTGCGATTCAAATATACTACTTGTATCGTATGTAACGCCTACTGGTTATCCGTATTGAGGTTGACCCAGAGCTTTTCTTTCTGGTTAACGGATATGTAGGGCATTCGACACAATTTGGCTGTCCGTTTCGGAATACGGTAGACGCATATAGAAAGGTTAATTACCACATTATTTAGGGTAAACATTTTATTTATAGAACTTAATATTATATTACGCATTGCTTCTCTGAACTTGATGAGTTCAAGGTACAATCAAAGTAAGGGCGAGTTCATTTATTATACGTTATTGGTATTTTTATTTTACCGCTATGCGAGTACAAGTACATGAAACTAAAGATCTGAACTACACAGAAACTATATAGATTCGATAATTTGAAAACGTATTAGTCATTATTTAATTATAATAAATTGTAGCTTTGAACAAAATACATATTGGGAACAACTGTACCAGTACAACGAACTCATTGTACTTAGAACAATGACCAAATTTCGAACTAGGTAGGTAATACGATGGTTCCAATTAGACAGAAGAGTTACGGTTTTCTCCACTGAGGTCGTACCTATCTATTTCTCCATGCGGGTGTTTATTTTTCCGTTTCAATGGTTTTTATCACTTCTAACAAAGGTAAATACGATACCAGAGCCGCGGCGTCAACAATGCTTCAATAGACTTTCACATTTACCAAAATTATATGTAAGCCTTTGTTAAATGAAAAGGCAAGTGAAAGTGATATTATAAGAGCAGCAAAAACTTATTTTAATATAATAAAAACCGTGTCGCTTTCATGTTACTTTCGATATTGAACTTGACCTATGTACGTGGTTATTATAACCCATTCTAATACAGTTAAGTATTGAAATTGATAATGTGCTGATATGAATGGACGTTCGTTTTATTCATAACTTACACCTATTCAATCGACCAAATAGAATTAGGTTAACGGCTTACACATTAACAGCTTATGTAAAAACGTAATTGCGTTGAAATGTATAGCTCTTAGTCGTGGTGTAGTTGATCGTTCGATAGTTAGACGGTTCATTAATTAACTGAAGAACATTAACACCAATTCAGGTTGTTTAAATAGATAGCAACGTAATGTTTGATTGTGAATATTAAAAGTTTATTTAAATAATGTTTATATCTGCGCTGTTTATTCATGTGATTCCTTATGTTTGTAGGTATAAGTTATGTATAAGTGTAAGTATGTACAGAAAAAACTTTTGTTTATACGACTTAATATTCTACGATCTAATAACGTGAGGATCCTAAAAAAAATACTAGACATATTCTACTTTCAATAGTACTAAAAGTAATATAAGGCTCTGCGTTTTTCAAATAAAAGTGTATCATTTTGTAGACCTACGTGCCAACACACATATACTCTTACGACTGACCTCTAGCTAACCCAGAAAGCAATGAAATTACCATCAACGTCCTACTATTTCAAATACAATAATATACTTATAATATGATTGATTAAATAAAAGGCTGTTGTTTCCTACACTTTTTCTTAAGTTATTGTTTCTCGCACATTCATTGTCTTGCTAACAATACATTTCGTATGGTTTGGGTGCTACGTGAATTTAGAACGTGCAATCAAATTTAACAAACTTTCTTTCGCCTCATCAATTCATGAACTTGGTGAAATTTCCGAGCGATTGGTTGTATTTGATTCATTCTTGTTTACAATGCTCAACAAAACGTGACGGGAATGATAAGATTCACCTTAATACTTCATCATTTTCAATTTAAGAGTAACTCAGTAGTGTATAGATTACGGAAACTTAAACATACTCATGTGTGTCATAATGTATGCGACCACCCTTAAATCATGTTTGGTATGGATCATGTATTTGAGAAGAGACATTGTATTGAATATCAGCATTATAAATATATATTTTTTTAATATTGAACCATATCCTTATAACAAGCGCAATGTTTTAATATCATAATTGTTTCGATTAATGTAGGACTGAGCATATTAGCTGTTCACACTTTTTAACTTTCTTTTTCTATTTGTTTCAGGATTTGTAGAAAATTAGAATGTCGTGTGGAAGAGTGCGCATAGCGCACCTGGCGTTGTTCCTTTTTCAAGCCTCTTTTGTGTTCGGTAAGAATAATGCATTCCTTTGATCAACAAACTGATGAACATTGGTCGAAATTATATGTGTTTTACTTAGTTGATATCTTGCAATTATACATGATTGATTAGCATAGTATTACCGGTTTAAGTTGATGCCATCACAACCTCGACTTTAATGCACTAAATTACATAAAATGTTTCCGATGTTATATCCACTTCAAAAGGAATAAGTATAGAGTAGGAAATACTTGATACGTACTTGTTATATCAATATTGATTTATACTGAATGTGTTACGACATGACGATCTTACTAATCCATCTGTCTAAAAGTGGAAATTACAGCACTCTGACTCGATGTATTGATTACAGGTCGGATCGCTTTTGAGAAGTTGACTGATCTCGACTTCTCGGGAACTGCCTACTACACCGTGAGGAACCTCTCCTTGTACGAATGCCAGGGTTGGTGCCGCGAGGAACCCGATTGCCAAGCTGCGTCTTTTAGGTGTGTACCTATACTTTATATTTACTATTTAAAAAAAACTTGTGCAAACATACAAATGTATTCACGTCCCTAAATCCTTATGCAGAACTTCGGAAAAACTGAGTTGCTAAACTATTCCTAACCCATAATTAGCAAAAGTAAGAATTTTATAAAATTGTTGGTGACGTATATGATTACAGTACGTAAAAATAAGTTGTGAGACGTCGAGAATTCACATTTATAGTAATAATGATAGATTCTTTTTAAAAAAATTCATGAGTTGAAACTTTAAACCTTTAACAATAATAATAATTAGCACATCGTTATGGCATATTTTATAGCGGGAAAGATAAATTCAATTTGCCGGGATGAAAATAAAACTTGAAGGATGGTATCAAATGTCTGGGTAATTAAACGTGGTCACTTTTAATTACTTTTAAATGCGACTACCTGCCAACTGCCAATGAACTTTTAGAGACTATAAGTCAAGAAATCAGTGGTTATTTATTTTAAAATTTGACTTATGGTTAACGAAATTACACTGGTCTGCAATTAATCATAATTAAGTACACGATATCAAATTGAAAATATTAGATGATAAATGGTTGGGAAAACACATTGAAATTAGTGTTCTCAAAAGAAAGCATGTATATATAGAAAATAAATCATACAACAATAAACCTAATGAAAAGGATTCATCTTTAGGCGCTGTCTAGAGATTACAATCATCGCAAAATGACCGAGACCTTTTTACCTAGTTAAAGTCAGTGCGCATTATATCAACATCAACAATCTGTTGAATCATCCATCGATCGATCAAATGACTAGAAGAACCCACGTATCATATCTCATTTGGAGTGAGATGAGAGCTGTCCGAAGATAAGCGCAATCTGGCTCGGAGGGGCCAAGACGTGAGGTTAGCCGGTGCGTAGGGTACCCGAATGTGTGTCAGTCTGCCGCACGTCCCCAGCATTCCGGCGACCAACAACAATGTGTCTAGAGAGAGTGCCACTCCGCCACAAACCGTGTAAAAGAGGAAACCGACTTAGCTACGCTCCAAATTGGATAACAGTAAAAGTGATCGCATACGACTCCAGTGGAACATGGCCGTTTGGGCAGTGTGTTTTCACGGCTGTCCATGGTTTTCACCGAGAACTCGACTACTGAACGAAATTTCTTTGGTTAATATATCATAAAAAGTTAGCTTAACCATCATAAAACTGGAAGAGCGTGAGACTAAAAAGCTGTGAAAAGTTAAGGGGAATATTTGAATACCGGTTCTAAAGCTAACGACCACAGTTACTTAGTATCATGTGGTGAAGTAATTTTAATGAGATACCTTGATTATGGTATCTTAGGCTATATCTTGTTAACCGTTGCTCTTTCTCACGGAGAAGAGGAAGCTGTATGTTTAGTGGTGGAGTTAACATAATCGGCCAAATTTAACAAATTATAATTTCAGAAAACCTCACGGTTCACTACAAATAACATTAGTATTCATGAAATTGCGTGCTCCAACATAATTACAAATATATTTTAAAAGCATACGAATATTTTCCTTTAGGATTCATAATTTTACAAATCAGATGTGAATGTATTACTTAGCATAGAATTTACAAGTCTAAGCGTAGCAGAATGTTCAAAGAAGCTACGTCACTTGTCATATTGATCAAAGAACCTAATCACGGTCCAGTAATGTACAAAGGTATCTTCTGACACATCTTGATATTAATTCAATTCGATACCACTATAATTTGTGGAACGGCTAACGGAACGTACATTTCTTCGCAAGAATTTGTATCATTTCGGTGTAATTTTGGCAATTTACCGCATGACAAACAAATTCACAATACATATTCATTCCCCTTTGAGTGAATCACATATTTAAGTGACCATAGAGTGGACTTACTTACAGAATGCTTTAATTCCCACAATCTTAAAGTTTGATTAACTATAGTTACTTTCGTATAAGCATAATATACAACACATTAAATAACAAAATGTTACATATGATGAAATAATTATAGCTTAATGGTGTTAGGAAATCCAGGCGTGTTATGATTAATTACTCTGCTCATGTACAATATCAAAATGTGTGTAAATGCTTATACTGTTTTTATTTACGTCTTGATTAATTGTTATCCTGTGAGTTAAATGTTGCTTTGATTGATTGGAGTGTAAATGTAGACGAATTTGTATGTTAGGAATATATTAATTTAAAACCGACTTCGTATGGAATGAAATAATGTTCAATGTTTATTAAGCTCTTTTAACAACTTCAGTAGTTCTTGACATGATTTATATCGAGTACAGAGATTTCGTAATGATACTCCATGCAGGATGAATTTTACGAGGCACTAATGGCGAACACCAATCGACATCTTAAAGTGCTGTAATAAATTTCAAAGGCCGAACCGAAAGAGCTTGATTAGCTCAAGACTCATGTATAAATTATCTAGACAATATAACAAAACAATATTAAAATTAGGCTTATGAACGTATTTTGTTAAGAGTATATATAGGTTTATGAACGTACGTTATACTAGTAAAATACGAGTAAATGTAGTGTTAATATGCTCTTACAATCAGATGTATGCCATTTTCGTGTGAAATAACTCGATTGTTTGTTTAACCTCCACTGTAACGGTCTGCGTGAAAAATGTTAGACAGTCTGTATTTGTATGGCCAACGTTAGTAGAAAGTAAATACGAGACCATGAAATGTGTTTATTGTTGATTCACCTCGTAGAAATGTCAATTGACCATCGTTTCGTATACTTACTACATATATTCAAATAAGTTTATGCGTGAGATCGCATGGGTAAGGTAAAAGTAACATTCAACATGAATATGTTCCTTTTTGTATAGTTAAGATAACCTCATATTTCAATAGATAATAATTACTTAAATCGTAATCACTGATGACCCGACGATAATGGTGCCTAATATCTATAGTAAATTGATTTACTCGTAGAGATAAAAGTTATGAGTCTGAATTAACTGATCGTATTAATAAGCGCCAATGATTTCATTTAGAAGTAGTACTTACTTATGATTTCTCAATGCAACGAAGTAGGCTTCCGGTTGCTATTTTATTTTATAAAATTCTATGATTATGAAATGCGTCAATATTCTGATTTATCATTACTTTGATGACAAAATCATTCAGTTTAGATGAAACCGAAGAATTAGCATTCTGAATATGTAATTTAAATATTTGTTCATATTTTTTATTTATATAAATATGTTTTAATAGAAGTTTTCCGATGTATTAGTTCATTTGTAATAAAATTAATAACTGTTTAGGCTAGGATAAATGAGCCTCACGTAGGCACCCTAAGGCGAATGCGGTTGAACGATTAAGTTATGAACAGTTTTGAGGTTAAACGCTAAACAATGCAACGACAGACAATCCTGGGTCTATTATTACAACCATTTGAAATGACTCCAGGGGAAATAAAGGGAATGCCAAAACAATGTAGCTGAGTATGTTGTTGCAAACCAAAGGTCAACTCATTGAACTTTATAATGAGACCGAGAATGTAGTTTCAATGGAATAGGAAATCTTTATAAGAGCAACTCTTAGTACTCTGTAGGGATAGGATGATGGGATGAATTTAGATAGAATTAGCAAAGTTCTTTTTTGACTGTATAGTAATACTGTTACTAAGTTATATGTTAATTTAAACTCTGTTTATTCTAAAATACTAATGTTTTTGTTATAAAAATATATACATAATTGAAAACAATCAATAATTAAATTTATGCTACTAAACTATTTAAATATAATTTTATGTTCTCTTTTATTACATAATATTACTATTCCTAAAACAACAAGTTATTTTGTAATTGTACTCATAAACATGAAGTCCACAAAATTGCCTGTAAAAACGCAAAAATAACCGGCCCATCCATTAATATTACCATAATCAGTCATTTGAATAGTTGACCATTGACCACATACATAAGCTTACTCCATTTTCCACGAGTGCCATTATAAAATGCCACAAACGGTATACTACTTCGGTGGCGAAGCCCGTTAGCTGACTCGTTGCGCTACCAACTGGATGTCACTTTAGCCTCAGAAACAAGAGCGCATTCTGAAACCACTTTTCGTCTATTATCTATCTAAGAGACGTGCTTATAAGGTTGAAACTAATTCTCGTAACTTCATAGTTGTCTCTGCGAGCCGTTACTGCATAACCGCAATGCAAATTGAGTAGTGTTAGCTCAACACACAAGTCAAGTCTTGGCTACTGTCCTTTCAGCCGACTATGAATGTAAACATGCTTGTCTTCAGAGAGCATGCAAGTGTAGATTTATTATAATAGAAATGAAAATTCAGTGGGTTTTGAGCTATTTCGAACCTTAGAACTAACAAAGGTTTTGTTATGATAAAGCAAAACCATGAGCATGAGAATAGCATAGTTTATTTATTAATTTAAGAGTTCTTTTAATGTATATACCTATATAAAATTAGGTCTTTAACTTTACTTAACAAATATTATATAGAGCGACAAAGTTTAATTTTACCTGTCTAACGAATATTTTTGTTTCAGTTTCGTATTAAATCCATTGACCCCGGTACAAGAAACAAGATGTCTCCTTCAAAACGACACACAGGCAAACAATCCAATGGCGATACCCCAGGTAATAACTGAGCAAAGAAAGAGGAATACTGTTACCTATCTAATTAGAGACTATAACATTTCTTTACCTGGATATCATGCTGGTAAATCCGGATAATCAGGGCAAAAACCCGCTTAAGCGTGGCGAGACTGGATTTATGCCGCCTTACCTGTTAGGTTATACAACATAAAGTTTATCTCGGCCTGCATAAGACTTAGTCTACGAGGGATATCGAAAATTGGTACGTAGGCAGGTTCCGGTAATTTATGGGATGCTATGTGGGCTTACTGTATTACTTTCTTTAGGTTAGCCCATATAAACGATCGTGACTAGCATATTAATATAAAATAAATCACCGACCATAAAATGTTGTTGAATCATATAAATTTAAGTATCAAAGTGAGGCCGCTTTACATCGATTACAAATTCTTCAGTTGCATTTTACTGTCTTGTACGTTTCGCAAAGAGCTAACAGAATCTGCCAATAAGTGCTAGTGGCACTGATTGATGTTTACTGTTTTATCGTCAAGCATCTCAAACATTAGTTAACCGATCGTGCATCCTTCTGCAGAAAGACAGTTCTCCTCCAATAAAGTATTCGTGTTAGCTGAATAAATTTCTCATTAGACAAGAGTGGATGGTCCGCATACTCGAGATACTGCCAATTAGACTTGCAATGCCGAGATCTAGAGATTTATCAGACGGAGATTTAGATTCAGTGCGTGTATCAGATGTAAAGCAATACATGGCTTTGCTAGGCATTTATTTATAGAAATATTTGATAGTACTAATTACTTTTGTGTTAAGATGTATTCGAACATTTTGTAAATGAGAGATTGAGGAAACAAACTATTTGTATAACTAAAGTGAAACAATTCCAATTCCGCATTTTAGTTACTAATTAGTATGAATGGATAGTGTAACCTTAAGGACAATATACATATACGGTGTTAGTTGTAATTTTACGGATTTTGAAGAAAAATCGTAAAACATACATCATTTCTCGACTTTACTTATGCAGATAAATAAACATCCTATCTTTGACTTTTTTGTAATTACAGTTACAAAATCTGACGAAAGATTAGCTACATATTGTATTCATCAATTTACCTAGCTTCTCCAAAAAGGTCCAAACTCACTCATCCTTTTTTCTCAGCGTTCAGTGAACACGTACTACATGGTGAAGCTTCAAGTGCGCACGGAGAGCGTGTGCCTGCGGCCGTGGGCCTTCGAGCGAGTGCCCGGCAAGGCACTGCGGGGGCTGGACAACACCATCATTTACACCTCCACCAAGGAAGCCTGCCTAGCTGCCTGTCTTAACGAGGTAACGAAATAGAATAGATGTAGAAAGATTAGTATTAATAATTATGATACAAGATTGAATTAAAGGAAACAAATCGATAGTTTTACAGTTTTGAGGGTAGTAAAATATAGAGGCTTAAAAAGGCATAGTTAAATTTGGTATAGATAATTTCATGTGGCTGATGTACATATTTTGAAATTTATGCAAGGCTGTTTAGTAACACTTAAGAACGTAATATTCATATTAGTAGTAATTGTTTCCGGTAAACAGAGGTTGATGTTTGTCGGTAGTTGAAGACAAGTATTAAGTATTAGCATGTAGACTAGGATATCTAAATTACTAGCTTCCTGAAATCCTGTATCCTTGGAATGTTCAATAGGTAAAAAAATCATATTATTCGAACCTGCTTTAATGCATATTCAGTCATGCAAAATTAAATGTCCACTTTGCTAGATCTAGATAAATGCTAGTTTGTAGCTGGCAAGTTATGCGAGATGGGAATAAGATTTCCTGCCGCGATCATACGAGTAAATACTGGTAATTTAACATTTACATTTCGTTCTACTCTCGGGCCACGTGTCCATCATGTTAAGTAGTCAAACCTTCATGTTGGAAATAAATGTGCATTTCTTACATCCATATCATATATATGGTAATTATCTTAGAGACCCAGTATTTTATATAATGGAAACTCCTCTCATTCGTTTAGAATATCAGGTCAGGTTCAGACTAGCGCTGATAAAAATAAAGATCATTTTGGTAAAGAAAGCAATGTCATTTATTTTGGATTTATTGCATTTGTTCGGGTCTGAATCGGCACGAATGGCGATGCACAGTGAAAGTCAGTTACAACAGAAGAAAAGATAGAGTCCATTCAATGGAGGTTTGTGATCATTGAGAACCATGTTGGGTGTGAACGTCAGTCTCAAAAACGATATAACGTTGGAGAGAGTTCAGGTTTGAAAGGGGATCTAGTGATTTAAATTAAAAAAACATATTATTTATATTTAAGTTTGAAAATATTATCCCGATTATATTCAATAGATTGATGGTTAAAATCGACGAGAGGAATCGTAGAGGTCTCAATGCACCTGTCCGTTAATTATGACTAGAAAAGAATAGGGCTCGATCATATGACCCATCCCAGTTATATGTTATAGTGTGTATGTGTATAATACCATTTTATGAGACATCCCATTGTAGATTGGAGGCGTGCATTGTTTTAATGCGCGAACATAAATCGGCAATGCGCACATTCTATTTACAACCTCGTTCCAATTTTACGCTCGCCATAACCGTTTCAGTCAAGCTGTGCCAGGTTCAAGTAGAGGTGTCTATAGTACTTAGGAAAATCGCTGAGGGCCATAAATAACTGTTTCCTATATAGGCCAGCTGATCCTAAAACGCTCGTTGCTAAGGCTTTGAGCCGACATCGCTAATAGAGGTTGTAAAATTGCGAATAAAAAAGAATATTGCATGTGAGAAGATTACTCAGTTATTTCTGAGTGTTAAAATAAAAATATATTTATGGCTTTAAAACTTAATATGTTTTTTAGAAACGTTTCCCCTGTCGGTCGGCTGAGTACGAGTATGGAAGCATGAGATGCGCTCTTAGCGATTCAGACAGAAGAACCGCACAGCATTTCGTCCAATTGGTTGACACACCTGGCACTGACTATTTTGAGGTAAGACATTGACATGATAATACAAAACATATAGTAGTAGCAGTAATTTAATGTAGCTCTGTCGTAACAGGACTTGAGTCAATTCCACCAGAGTTTGTACCATTAGAAATACAGTTTTCTGATTTACGCAAAGCTGAATACATTTTGCACTAACTCCGCTTAGGAAAAACTTTGACACTTATCGTGAATAACTTTCTTGAACCATAGTGCTTGTATATGGTGACAATGCACCTGTTACAAAGAGTACTGTACTGAACCTCTGACTATTCTTCAAGTGTAAATGGTCGTGAAAGTGTTCTGTCTTAGTATCTTAGGGACATAAACTTACCTGTTTATTTCCTATTCGTGCCTTCACTTAATGTGGTCGTCTGTCGTGCAGAACTTGTGTCTGAAGGCGTCCCAGGCGTGCAAAGGTCAGCGTGTGTTCACGCCGCCCAGGGTTGGCGTCGCCGAGGACAAAGTGGCACAGTACGCTGGTCTCCACTACTACACCGACAAGGAACTGCAGGTAATATTAGAAAAGAAACTCAGATTCGACAAGGTATATGTGTGATTATTTTTAAGCATGAATGAGAAGGTTAGAGTGTGAGTGAGGCGAAGGAGATTTATAAGAATCATTCAAAGTAGCGTTCGATAATCTCTGCTAAATTTTTCATGTACTTTTTTAAATAGCTGCTTTCGTGCAATTTGGTAAAGTGTTTATGAGTTTGATGCGACAATGAATGCAATATTAAATTGAGATACATTTTAAGCGATATTAAATTGAGTGTTTTATTGAGTACTCGTTATAAATGGCATCGCAAAGCAATTCCTTTGATAAAGTCTGCCCATGCCGATGAAATTGCTATTTAAGCGCATACAAATAGTCATGGTTTAGCGTTTAATCCGTCATGGAAAAATATCCCTCCAGGCGTATTAAACATGATACATAGCCATGAAATTTGCTATGCAATGATAGTCTGTCCAAAGTTGACAGCCCATTTAAGAAAGTAATAAAAATGGTACTCAGACTTACATCTCGACCCCATTAACACTCTTTGCTTTTTTAAACCTTTGGTAAAAAGCTATTTCATCAAGTTTCTTTTGTAGGTTTATTATCAGTACAACATAATAAAAATAGCCGATAGCTGTAAAAAAATATTTTCTAAAATGGTTGTCATTTCCTTTTACCTTTGATTGCTGTAGTTATTCTCATATAGTATCAATATAACTCAATCGTTTACTTCAATCCATAGGTAACATCGGAGGCTGCTTGTCGCTTGGCTTGTGAAATTGAGTCCGAATTCTTATGCCGCTCATTCTTGTACATGGGTGCACCTCATTCAGCCGCATACAACTGTCGTTTGTACCATCTGGACCACCACACGCTGCCTGATGGACCATCAGCCTATTTGAATGCCGAGAGGCCCCTCATTGACGACGGCGAACCGATTGGCAGATACTTCGAGAACTTCTGTGAAAGTAAGTCTTAGTAATTAATAGATATAGATTTACATGTGGCATTGTTATACTTGTAAAACATTTACCAGTAACGTATATCGTAAATAGAATAAAATCTCAGTAATATAAATATTTCAAGTAACGATAAATTAAATTTACATTGTACGCTGTGGTAAATCTTATTCAGGAACGTGCACTTAAAATGCCACTGGTATTTTTACTAGATGCGTCCACTTTATGTGTTTCAATCATAGAATTCTGGGTCAAGCGTCTTCCTTGACTTTCAACGGTTTAACATTTATGCTTTGTTTCTTGTTTTATGGGCAATGTTAAACGTTTGGTATGAAAAAAATTAAAATGCTTATAGTATGCTTTGTAAAATAACTCTATAAATACGCTTCACGCGTTTTGAGCAACTTATCACATGCACATACAGTCATGACATCACATGCTGATTGCTGTTAACGACGCGTACTTAAAGCAACAGTTTTTGCGGCATTAGGAAAATAAATTATCAATTATGTATCTTGATAATGTTTATCTTTAGGCAAGCCCTGGAGCCAGCCCGGAAATAAATGATTACGTATTTATTGGGTCCATTCTCCTCCGATCGTGCAATATCGCTACGATCAACGGAGCGTTCTAAGAGACTTGGTGCCCTAATGACCATTACGGAAAGCAATGGCCCGATATATTTACTGTAGATGGATATCTTTAACATACACACCCACAGGAGAATAAGGCGTTCTATACTTATTATGATTTATTTGTCTTGCAATATAAAAAATCTTTTCTAAGGAATTAATTTAATTACATATAAAAAACGGTTTCATGGGAATTGCGTGATGTGTAATAAATTATTACTTCCTAAAATATTCAAAATATATTTATGTTGCAGAAACTTATAATTATATAGATTATAGAGTCCGTAGGGGATATGTGTAATTAAAAGCGAGTGACGCGGAAAAAAGCCTTAGAGGAACTTTCTTCTTTCTCCAGGCAAATGAACTTTGCGTGACTGTTGACCAAACGATTTGGCTGAGCGAAATTACTCTATTTAGCAACGTTCTCAAGATGTCGTTAGCGATTATTCCTAAAACAAAAGACATAAATGTTATGTGAAATTATGTGTATTTAAAATCAATGAGTTTCTGTATTATTGTCTGCAGAGCAATAAAATGGCAATGTATAGCTTTCCGCATTCCTCGAGGTTGATCAAAAGCCTATCTTCAGAATTTTAAACGACTATCGGAACGAGTAACTCATTTAAAAGAACTTAGAACATGTTTTCTAGTATTCGCAGTTACGGTAAAGAGAGTTAAATTGCTTTGGATACGTGCAGCTATATCGCACTTCTTATACAAGATGTGATGTAAGATGGCAAAGATAAACATGAGTAATCTCGTATTACCGCTGGTTTGTAAGGACGTCATTTTATTTTACTAGTTATGTGCATTGCGCTTAAGTAACATTATCTATGGTTAGGTATCTTAGGCTTATACGTTTATAGCGAATTCAGTAGTTAATATAAAATAAACACAAGAGAAGATATAATCGTATTAATATTATTTATTACTATTGTATACCAAAATAAATAGTATATCTTACTTTATAACAACTACCTAGCCTGCACTAGTACGAATAAGGTCTGATTAGGAGTAGAGGAGTAATACAAAAAACACGTGTTTTCCGTGTCACTAACAAGATAAGTTAAATGGAAACAGGACGTTGACAAGTGCCAATTTGTTTTGATGCAATCAATGTCGCAGCATCGTTCCTGTAAGATTCATTGCTCAATCAATAGCCTCCGGAGTCGGTGGTCTTGTCTAACGGACTTTTACAAGTTAGGGAAACTGCCAACGTATTGAAGTATGTAGGACGTTGTACTCTATAAATCAATAACGAGCACTTGAACATCAATTTCTGTTTGATAGTGCCTTAAATGGGATAAAGAGTTGTAGTTCATCTTGTGCATATGCAGCCTGTTCAATATACAAATAGGTGATTTGATAATGAACTAATATTTTTTTGTAATTGAGTGAAAAGCAAGCATGAAATTACAACAATTAAATTGCAAACTGCTTAAAGTATTAAATTTGGAACTATTTAGTTTGTAGCTTTTTAGATGATGTTTGTTTTTCATGCCGTTATCAATTCATAATACAAACAAGAGCGTGTAGAAATGAATAATTATGCCCATGTAGGAAGGTTTGCTTACGGATTCTACGTAGGAGTATGCTCGTCCCTAAATTCACACGCACGCTGCCACCACTCCATGAGAATGCGGCATTCATAGTGTTTTTGTTCAAGTAATCTTCTCGTCTAACTGTGAGAAATTCTTTTGTGTACCACTAGATAATAACACATAGTAGCTAGGTTCGATTGATGAAATGCAATGAGTATAGTAAACTTCTAAGCCCTAAATTTACCGTTTTTATGTCTATATTTTACTGGGTATATTTTGCTAGATCGCAATGACTGTTCTCACATTTAGATGACCGATAGTGTGGAACATAAAGATGCACTGAATAATACGAGCAAAGCTGTTTTAAAATCTCCCTCGTATGAAATTATTAAGGCGTGCAATTATTAGCAGTAAAACATTTTTTAGAGCTTTTATTGTTGTGGTTAAGGTTTGCCATAAGTAATTTTAAGTAAAACGGCACTAAAGCTTTAAACATACTCTAACGCTATCCACAAAAACAATTTTTAAAGTTTATCTTGCATTTTTGAGTGTTGAAATCTCACTACAATGATTTAAAATACCCAAATCATTCGATTATAAGAATATGTCTAATTGCGCTCTGCTCAAAATTTTATTCCGTGCGCCAAAGCAGCAGATAATGCATTCGATATAGCTTATTCAATTAAAACATAAATTCGCAGCGAACGCGCTTTAATTGAGATGATATGGTATGTTACAATAATTTAACGGATTTCGTGCAGACTTAAGCAGGCAATTAGTCATCCATCGTTGCGCCTCGGTGTTTTGACAAAGAAAATGTTAGAAAATTTACAAAGAACATCGGCACAATGGAGTACATCCGAGTTTCATCCCATGTGAATGGAATTTTTCAAGTTCCGAGAAAACGTTGTCGTTTCTGCTGCCGTACTTTTTCTATAAAATAACTATTCGTTAATGGCCAGATATGAAGCATTCGGCTTACTAGGAATAGAATCAGTTAGTGATCCCGCTAGGAAGTTGCGGAGTATCCCGGTTGTTTAATTACGTAGCTCTGCTAAAGCTATGGCATTTAGATTGCCATCAAGTGCCAACTCGATTTGCGAATAGGAGTCTGCGCCTAACAGGCTCACTCTAGTTGTTATACCGTTAGAGAATATTTTCTTCTCGATACGGACCAGCCAGCGTTTAAATTAATAAGGTACTTTAAACACTAGGTAGAATACTAAACACAGATTAGTTCGTTAATGTTCTTGTACAGATAATGATGCTGCCTTTCCAGTATAAAAAATAGATTTGTATACATAATAGAATAAACACTCTATTTAAATGTAAACAGTTACTTATTGTGTTCCCAGTCTCTTGCAATTGCAAGTCATGGCGGTAGAATTATTTGTGTTATTTATTACTGTAGTATTCTAATAGGGCCCATTGTTACTGGTGCAGTGGCCAATTTGGGTACATTACAACAGTAGAGCGGGTAAGATGAGGGAGCGGCGGTCGTGCGTATACTTCTAACGGTGTCCATACACAAATTGAAAAGTCTTTTTTGCGGTTGTGGCGCCGCAGCCGGTGTCTCCGTGCGACCAAATTGCCAGTAATGGAATCGATCCAAACGATACGGTTCATTTCTGTGGAGTAGGAATGCGGGCAGCGACTTCCTGGTAACGTAATATTATGTGTTTAGAGGAGGCGGGCTGCTCCGGCAGGCTCTGGTTAGTGTGAAGGGCGGTAACTTCAACGGGAATGAGAAAATCACTTAGCTAACTGTTGTCTGTGCATATTTTAATATTTTAAAACTATTTGCGGATTGCAACAACACTATATTCCGGATTCATATCAATTCTTCCTTAAAATATTCGTTTTGGGTTTACAACTACGTTTTAAAGTATTTAAATATTTGCTAGTCTCGACCGGTCAGAGTAATAGTTTTGGGCAAAAAGTGCAATAGACTTCTAATCAAAGCTAAGTGCTCCAACGGAGTCAGCAATTTCCGGTAAGAGTATGCAAGTAATGATTAAGTAATAGCCCCACATGCGCCGGCACTGGCCAGCGATGTCATGTAACGGCCTTGGCTGGCCTTGGCGATGGTCATGAGCGGTCAATGCACGCCACTCACGGGCAGGTTATACTTATCCCCTGCTGTATATAAGCGAGCGACAGCTTAGTTAATCTAGATAGAACTGATAACATCAAGTAAATATAAAGTCGTTAAATTTAGAATTAGGTTACAAGAGATTCAGTTTAATGTTAATTAAACTATCTAGAACATTGAGTGTTCTGCAATAAATATTTTAATAATAACATGAGTCAGGAAGTCTCATTCGCATGTTGCAACTACATTTAATAGAGTTTTTATTGACATTGAGCGCAGTTGATTTACATAACGGCTTGATCCGAGATCTTCATTATGTTTGTCCCAGCTTGAAATCCGGATGAACCGTTAGGGATTTCCACTTTAAATCGAATACGGTTCGATAACAAAACAACACAGATATTACTTTTGGATCAGTATTATTTATACCGTCTAAATAGTATCGATGTCTAAATTATATTGTACAGTATCGAAACATAACGCGACAATATACCTTAGTCGGACACTATGTGTGGTCCTGTATTTGATAACGTTTTATTGTCTTTATGATTATTTTGTGTCATCATAATGTTATTCATTAGGACTATTTCATACGCTAGGTTAGTCAATGTGCCAATTCTTACCGTTATTGTTCTTTATTGGAATGAGCAGCCTGTTACGACGTTTAATTATCCCGCTATGGACGTTTTGTGAGAAACTAATCGTTGGCGCTAGGTCGGACGTGATTCTAATTAAATTTGCTCCCACCAATCATGGCTCACAATACTCGGGCTGTTATCTCATTCACAACATTAATAGGGAACTGTAACGGAATATGCTACGTACAGAAAAACGGCTACGTACAAATCAAACGGTCGTTTTGAATGAGTTGTTTCTCATTGGTAACTGCATCGCTTTTCTTTGTAATGATCTTATCATGTGTGGTCTTTGATACATCCGTTTCCCTTCATATTTTCTTGCATATTCCGTTGGTTATTTGGTGTCTTATTGATATCATAACGTTGAATTATTATAGAATACCTCCGTCTTGAATAAGAAATATTTTTGTTTTACTTTTATTTAATCATTTAAAAATATAACATCATATGTGTCCATATCTGCAACATTTCACTTGAGATTAAAAATTTGTTACTTGTGAAGTAAATGTTTAAAGCGTCGTTGACATTGTAGGTCAGCCTCGGTCCGGTATAGCACAATAAGTGAAGGAACGTAATAATTCCATAAAACTTTTACGGCTTAGTGCAAATAAAACGAAGGAGGTAGAAGTATCTAAAGAAAGCACAATTGGTGAAAGCATGCATGTCAAGCCAGATTTGTAATTATCTGTCCATCTTGGACCATAGTTTTAGTGGAAGGCTCACATCTGACCCACAACCTCAATCAACCGGCAAGCATCACCTTTCTATTCCATTATAGAGAACTTGGTAAAAAACAGGATGAATGCACAAACATTTTTTCCTAAAACGAATCGGTTCCAATTGGCGAATGACCCAGAAGTTCCAAAATACAATGCACAGTTACAAAACAAAATACAATACAATACAATGCCATTGGCAGTGAAACACCTCGTTCGTTATAAAAAAACGTATGATACAGTAGCAGGTGATTTAGATATAATTTTAGGTTATTTAAACAGAAACATTATTATTCTACAAATTCATTTTCTTATTAATTATTATCTAATATATGCTCGTTTGCGATTCCTCTTATATTAGGAAATTTTATGAACATTTTCATCTCGGTGTACATCATTTAATTTACTCAACGTACTCTCAGTTTATAACTCATAATATCCGCTACTTGAAGTATTATAAATAAACATAATCGACTACCAGTAATTAATTGGTATGTTTTATTAATGAGAATAGGAAAATCTGATTCGTACAGGATAGAGGTAAGCCGTGGGAAGAAAGTGCTGGTGTTTTTGTAGTTCGCTCTCTTTCGTTCAAGCGTTACGAATGCAGAAGTGTTGCTGATCAGACATAGAGTCAATGACATTAACTTAGGTTCCAATGATAAATGTATTGGAAATTACAATCCACACATACATCGCCTATATAAACACTATTTGAGAAAATAAGTGCTGCAAAGTCATCATAAATCTGTAGGGAATTTGATTTACAAAGAATTTAAATGAGCTGAAATGATACAGGTAATAAACTTAATTATGGCGGTTCGAACTTTGTAAGGCAAGATAAACGTATACCGATAACCGATAGGGTTACTTTAATAGCTAGCTAGAATAGCGACGACGTTCCTAGTTTTAGCTCTAAAAGGTTGTTGACCTAAAATACGAAGATTGCATCATTATACTGTGTTTGTTTTAGCTTGGTATTCCTAAATAGGGTAAGTAAATGCCGAGCTTAGAAAGCAATTAGGGTCGCCGTGAGCCCTGTCCACCTTTTTGTCATGTTTTAGTAGAACTGCTTAAAGCGATTAGGGCTACCTTCAAAAGGCATGCGTTCTCATTCAAGTTGCTAAGTTGACGTAAAAAGAGAGTTTGTAGAGTAAACGAAGGATTCGCGAATTACCTCGAGGGAAACTACGTAATATTCGAGCGAGTGGTTTAATCTCTAAAAATATTATCAGTTTTCTTACTACAAAAACGAAGTCCTCTAAATGCGTTTAGTTTCTCGTAGTTTTATATAAACAAATCCAGAGATCGTAGCAATGACCGAATGTACTCTAACAGCTAAATTCGTTCCAACAAGACTATGTCTACTTGTACGTAAATTAGGCTTGTCAAATGCGTGCAAGATCAGCTTTGCAGACGACGTAGGTACTTTTAGTAATTGCGTCAAGTCAAGACTTTGAAGCGACGACGACCGTCATTAACTGTAATCTTACAAAAAGGACTTCTAATGCACGTTTACAACGTACCGATGGGACAAAATAAGTGTATGATTGGACCTAAGCATGAACATTATCATTAATTTTTGCTTTCTTTGCAGAACCACCAAATGCAGCGAATGGAAACGAACTACCAGTGACCATTGAGCACCAGCAAGATTCACCTGTTGCTAGCAACTTGACAAGGAATGATGCTAACTGTGACAAGACTGGAACCTGTTACGATGGTACGTGAACATGTGACTTTTATACTGACATATTTTAATGGTATCCGCAAGTTCTAGAGTACCCGCCACATACGGTGGCAGTAGCCAAACTTGGAACTAAATTTGACGTTTCCGCCATTGCGTGTTATTTTGTATGAAAAGTAAATTTAGTATTACCAGCGTTGTGTTTTTTGCCCACTCTTTGTAATTTTTATGTTTGTTAAGGGTGATTATAATAAATTGATTTCCGGAGTTTCTTGTTAGTTCTTCTCCAAGCTAGGGTCTCCGCTGATCTAACCTCGGTAAAAAATATGTAAAGACAATGCTCAGTGCCATGTTTGAAATAATAGTTTTAAGAGATTCGCGATTTATACTCATGATATAAGATATAAGGGTGTGTATAAGATTGATTGCAGCTGTGGGAAATCCTATGTCGAACAGACTAAACGGTCTATTGCGGACAGAGTGAAGGAACACATAATATATGTAATATATAATAAGAAGGATAAGTCCCGTTAATTATTAATCATGTTTGAAATAGTATAATAAACATATTTTGACTTTGATATATTAATTTGTTTTATTTGAGTTTATAGCTCTGCAACCAAAGATCGTTACAAATGAAACCTATAATGTTTCGAGCCGTATGGCACAGTGAGTGCTAGTTTTGGCGTGTTTACTGGTAACACTGAATTACGCGACTGTGGCGACGCCTCCAACTGCCACCGTATGTGGCGCGATCTCTAATGGCCATTCTTTTCAAAGAAGGAAATTTGTCTTTGTTTCTTTAAACGGTGTATTCTACCTGTCACATTCGGTGCTGATAAGTAAGGTAGGAAAAATCTGTTGACGAATTTACTGATTCCACTAACCCAGTTAAGTTATTATAAACTATGTTATAAAAAGCTTATCACTTAGCTTATTATAAACTATGCTAAAAAATATGCACTAGTTTGGACCGGACAGAATCTTTAGTGCTCCAATACTAAAGATGAATACGGCATAAAATATCATAACTAGGCTTGAAGTGAAGCTTTTAGTATTAAAAGGAACACTTTCTCAAAGTTTCAAAAACAGTTTTTCCGTTTGGAATCTAGAGAAAAAAAAAATTAAGATTAGAACAGTACTATTTTAAGCGACAGAAGTGATTCGGCACATTAAGTCTTTCAAATAAGTCTGCGACGAAGCGGACCACCAGATCGTCAAAACGACTGTTTTCTAATTGAACTTTTTATGGCTATATTTAGATTATACAACAATAGAATAGATAGTTTCATAAAGTAAGTCGTCTCTATTAACTTTAAATGCATTGCATCTTGCGAATTAATGATTTGAATAGTTAAAAATCATTTTATATGTATATTTTAAGTTTAGACTTCTTTTCTACAATCAAACTGCTACGGATGATACCGGAGCAAAATTCAGAGGATTATTAATTTGCACCCAGTGATATACAGTAAATATTAATTAATTAATTCTTAACATCTAATTCTTTCTTCCTTTAGTGTCCGTACACTGCAAGGACACACGTATTGCGGTGCAAGTAAGAACGAACAAGCCTTTCAATGGAAGGATATACGCATTGGGAAGATCCGAGACTTGCAACATCGACGTGGTCAACAGCGACCTCTTCCGTCTTGACTTGACAATGGCTGGACAGGACTGTAATACTCAAAGCGTGGTATGTAGGCCAATATCTATTATGGAATCTAGAGAATTTATGTTTGTACTTTGTACGGTATCTCTTTATCCCTGAAGCGTGCCATATTTCTGTCTTTTTAAGAGTTTATGCTGCATTGCTAGTTAGTATATAGTTTGATCTAAATTGACACTGAGAACAAGTTTGTTCGATATAGTCAGATAAAGGTGTGTCTTGTCTTAGTTTATGAAAATGATAATATTATCGAGACATGTTGACACCCATAAGCTTAACAGTTGTTTACTTCCTATGTTAGGGATATGCGAGGTCGATGAAACATTCTCATCTTCTTTTGTTTCAGACTGGTGTCTATTCCAACACAGTAGTGCTGCAGCATCACAGTGTGGTGATGACCAAAGCGGACAAGATTTACAAAGTGAAGTGTACATACGATATGAGCTCAAAGAACATTACCTTCGGAATGGTTCCTATCAGGTTAGTTCCTAATTTTTTCAGTACATTTTGCACATTAGATGCAATACAGAAAGAGCTATAATTTGTTTATATTATGAAGCGTCTGTACTAACATTACATATTTTCAAGGCTCTACTTCCAAAAAGCCTAAGAGACTATTGACCCACCCTGATCGACACACAAATCTATCTTGCCTCACACCCATTAACTATTAACTCTTTTTCACGCATCAGTACATAACAATGAAAAGAAATACAAGAAATACAGAATAATGATAGAACATTTGTGCTGTAAACACAAGTCGTAGGTATGAACTCAGTAGCGAGTGATTTGCACACGCGGACTGTAACCTTACTGTAGCATGAATAAGATATTTCCACTTTGTATGTGGATGAATAGATTCACAGTTCTTATTTAACAAATAAGTGTACATGAATGAGCCCATTTGTGGTTGCTAAGGCTAGCGTTGAATACAAATCAGCATTTGGTATTCACAAATGAGACAATGCTTGTATAAACTGTTGTACTTTTATGGGAACATATTAAACGCATTCCTTCACTACAACTACATAGTTAGCTGTCTCTATTATCTATTTAACATCTAAACCTATTTTATATATACTCGTAAAGTAAAAACGTTAAGGATTTGCACAGTATTCGGTTGTGTATTCTATTATTATTAATTTAATACCAACATCATTTAATAGGCACACGATTCCAGACTATGTTAAATACGAATGTTATTTTCTATCCCTTTATACTTATACCATCCTAATGTTACACAGCCAGTAGTATTATATAAATAATAATCACATTTAATAAACCTTTTTTACATTCTCATGTTGAAAACATGCTACCGTTTCATCAATAAACATATACTCTGTGCGTATAAAATTAATATCGGCCTAATATCGTAAATAAATATAATACCAATAGATATACTTTACGTTGATGTGTTTTCTACAGAGACCCAGAGATGATTTCCATCACGGCTGCCCCCGAAGCTCCCCCACCGAGGATCCGCATCTTGGACGCAAGACAACGCGAGGTGGAGACTGTGCGCATTGGAGACCGCCTCACCTTCAGGATCGAGATTCCGGAAGACAGTAAGTTAATTTACATATAGACCTTCTTATATCCGTTTGTGGGAGGATGGAATTTCGGATATTATAAGTACCTACTTAGTTATTTTTGGTATTACTACATTTACACCATTTAATCCCTTTCCCAAGGGTGAATATAATATGGACATATTAATCCTTTATTGACGCGAAACTGAAAACTTTGATATAGAATATTGATACATCGCCTCCAGAAAGACAGACAGGCACATTTCTGTTTATGAACGTCCCACCTGTAACATGAAGTTCTTTTACTTCAAGAGACATATAGATTTTGTGCTTTATTTATGTATTATTACTAATCACTTATCTTTTTCCAACAGCTCCTTACGGCATCTTCGCTCGCAGCTGTGTCGCCATGGCCAAGGACTCCAAGAGCACATTCCAGATCATCGACGACGAAGGGTAAGCGAGCGTTCTCACAGCCTTCGATACACCGATTGATTACAATATTACGAGGAATATTTTTTTCGCCTAATGAATTGCATTCCCGTTTATTAAATTACTTTTTGCCGTTCGCGCTTGATACATTTATTACGATTGTGTTAACTGGGCATTGTTGCTTGGAGCTTTTCCAAGTGGTTTCACCCGTTATTGTTCTCGCGCATTGTATTCTCGGCGTGTAGCATTTGCCCTTGTTCTCAGGTGTCCCGTTGATCCATCGATATTCCCGGCGTTCACACCCGATGGTAACGCACTCCAATCGGTGTACGAGGCCTTCCGATTCACGGAATCGTACGGAGTTATCTTCCAGTGCAACGTCAAGTACTGTCTCGGACCGTGTGAACCGGTAAGTGTATCGTTATTGATTATGGAGTCATAAATATCGCGCGTCTATGCGATGGGCTCCATACACTTTTATGGTTATACTCTCACTTTAAATGGCCCGGGGCTACGCGATTAGGTTCTTGTTTCGATGCAAACGCACGATGCACAATTGCATACGCCTATTAGTTACGAGGTTTATATGAAAATAAATTATGCAGTCTTTGTGGCACCTACAATACAAAAAAGTTGTTTAATGCACAGGTGCACACCTCGTTATATTATATAGACATGTCATAAATTTTGTATGGATATAAGACATAACAAGGCATATCATATTTTATGATTTTAATATAGTCCTAACTTACACACTTAACATAGTAACAACAGAGTTAAGAAGTCAAATTCTTTGTAACCGCTTTCAGAATTTAATGAGATTCAATATGGTCGCCTAGGTTTTCTCAGACACAAAATATTTAAGATGCGTATAATATATTCAAGTTGTCTTATGAAAATTAACTTAACATTACAAATTTACAGGCTGTATGTGAGTGGGGAAGAGAATCCATCGAATCTTGGGGCAGGAAGAAGCGTTCCTTGCCTCACAACGAGACTGGTGAAGCGCACAGCCAGGATGAAGATATGAACATTTCCCAAGAAATTTTGGTGTTGGACTTCGGTGATGAGAGGCAGAGCACCGATTTCCTGAGGTCAGATAAGCCAGGAGGAACGGCGTCTGAAGCCAATTATGGAGGTGAGTTTTTATATTCGATCTAGATTTTAATCTTTTGGTATATCCTTAGTACATACTGACATTTACATTTCTACTAATTGATTAATAAGGTTGATGATTCTCAATATTGGTATCCTAAGAGGAGAAATATGACTTTTAGGCTTATGGTTTTTTAACATTAGCATACGTTGTCGTTTTACATATAGTATGAAAACTAATTTCGTATTTGCTTATTTAATTGCAAGGTTAACTCTTTAACTTCATATTAATGTATATTTTTCATATTCCAGAGAAAACGGTGACTATTGTGGAGCCGTGCCCCAGCAAGATGTCCGTGCTGATGTTGGGCGTGGCCTGCGCAATGTTGGTGCTCTTGTACATCGCGACCATTTTCTGCTATTACATGCGCAAGTGGCTCACTCCGCCCAAGCACATGCCGTAGATTCAAGTCAGTCGAGGGTTAACTTAAGCTAAACATGTAATCGCCTCAATACTATGTTTCTGTTGGAACATGTGATATATTTGACTGATTTTGATGACAATACTGCCCCCTCGGGCGGCTTTTATAGAAATTTGAAAGCTATTCTCATAGTGTAATTCCTTAGACAGTGTAGTGTATGTAACTTTAAGGATTAGTCGTGGTGAGAGTTAGTAGTGTAGTGTCATATGGAAGTCGACACAAAACCACCGCGTGTAGGCAATGAATTTCATTGTAACTAGTGCATTTAATGGAGCATTTACTAATTAATACTTTTAGTTTAAGTAGTGTAATGAAACAACTTTACGATAGATTTAACAATTTTATTAAAAAATAACAAGTGTACGACTAAGCAGATCTTGCATTTATTAAGTTTAGAGGTTTGTTGGCGATACGAATTTAAGATTTTGACAAAATTATTAATTTATAAAGTTAAACTATTGGAATAATCTCAGAAAATATATGAACATAACAAATGTTCCAAGTTATTTGACGAGACTATTCTGATGGACATAAGGATAGATAAGTTAGGATTACTACATAATATTTGAACGTACAATCACTAAATTAAGAATCTATTTAAACGTTCACATGACTCTTGACAAAATTAGTTGTAAATAGCTATACTATCTATGGCATCTTGGAACTTTCAGTTGGGTTTTGTCGAAATGCCATTACAAATGGGCTCTTAGTTATAAAGGCGTGTACATTGTAATCTAAACTCCAATTTCATTCAACCCAACTTGAGACTTCTTATTTATTTAGATATACAATTTAGCTACTTATTTATTTTTCTATTTTACTATTTAACAGATAAAATAAATTTTGTACAAATACACGGACTATTATTTCACGACACCAAAATGCCTGACCTAGTGGATTCCTTTTCGCTCTTGAGGATCCTTTCTGAGATGTGATCTAGGATTTCTCTTTGAAACTCTTGGTCCATGTCTTGTATATCACATTCGAAGACATTGCTGAACTTTTTGAGAAAGACTGGCGTCACTTTATCTACTGAGAAGTCCTCGCCTAGTTCTAATGACAGAGACGTTACCCCTTTGTCCGCAATGCCGCAGGGGTTGATGTGGCTAAACCAATAGAGGTCGTTGTTACAATTTAAAGAGACGCCGTGGGTAGTGACGTACCTGCCTGCATGGACCCCTATGGCGGCTATTTTACTGTCATCCACCCAAACGCCTGTGTGAGCTGATCGGGTTCCGCAAATACCTGAAATATAACTACAGCTATAATCTATGTATGACTATTGTTGATACTTTTATTACACTCAATTGACAAATTGAAACTATTATAACAGAACATACACTTTACAAATATTATCGATAGTGGGATACTCAGAGGTTTGGAAGGCTATATACATTACAATAGGACCCTTTTATGGTTATATTGAACCCAATTTTCACCAGATAGTCATCCCGAAAAGAGACGGTGTTCTTGTGTAATGATGCTGCCTACAGATGTTGACCCACAATCTTCATCCTTACAGTAAAAGATGATGATGATATGTTTTGAAAATTTACGTGGAAATTATTTATTGGTAAATGACGCCAGTTGAATATTTTACCTCCTCCTTGCAATGTTAAAAAACCCACATGAAGGATATATAAGAGGGTCCTTACCTGCCTCATGCTAAACTGGGAGATAATTAATAAAATTAAACACTAATAATAAGACAGCACCACTTCAATGAATCAGGTACCTACTCATCAATATCATTCAAATCAAAATGTAGTGTGCAGTGAATAAATGTTTTTCATTCTTTCTTTTAATAGTTATAACAAATATCATTTCATACCAGGATGTCGTAAAAGGCGATCAAGGGACCAAGGGCAACAAATCTATTGTGTGATGAACTAGCGACCTCTCACAATGTTCTATCACTGATGCTTTCGGATCTCCATAAACTAATAGTAACCTAAGTCTCTGAGGTTTTAGTTTAACCTGAAAGGGATATAATAGTATATTCTTACCTAGGTCCCTGCACACTTGTATCACAGTTTCTTCCAAAGAGTGCACATACCACTTGACACTAGTCCTGAAGTGCTTCAAATTGATAATAGGGTACGCCACCAATTGCCCTGGTCCATGGAATGTGATCAAACCACCCCTGTTGGTTTTAACAAATTCTGCGCCCAATTCTCTGTACTTCTCTATTTCATCTGGCTCTGCGTATTCTCTTATGCCTGAAACATTATATTTTTGCATTGTATACATACACATTACAACAAATATCTCTTGTGGGATAGTCAAAGGTTTACATGTCCATCTCCACAATTATGGAGTTCATGTATCAATGTAAGATTAAATATTCTATATATCTGTTTACATGTACTGGTTATACTATATGTTAACATAACATATTATAAGAGAAAGGCGTCATCAAGGAAACTTCACATACGATTTTAAGAAATGTTTTACTGTATAACAATAGTGGTGCTATAAAGTTTACTTAAAATATTTAATTAACATCTAAAGTGAAAACTAACATAGCCATAATCAGCAATAAACACTATATTAAGCATCCATAACATATAATAATGTGTTATCAGGAAGCGATTTCTGTCTTAGAACTAAGGAGAAATATTAACTGTGAGTATATTTACTCAAAATACAGTAAATAATCTGACACATGTGTATAATAAGCTCACTCATGAAGCACTATATCATGACAAATAAATTAGTTTGTATTGGGAACAATGAATATAAAGTTTGCCGCAGATGACAAAACTCAAAATGCATTTGCTTGGTATCATTAAGTTTCATCTATTATTGTTTGTTTTATCAAGGGTTTGAGCTTAGATATCTTTCTAGCTATCACGAGACCTTGAATACCCACTGAGCTATGAAATTGTTATTTATGAAGCACTTGAAAAAATAATTAATTATATTTACCAGTTGTGTAAACCGGGGTATGCTCGACAAGCAATAAACTATCACAGGTACTATCGCATCCTTTGGCAATGGCATCCAAGTGTTTTCTGGCTATTGCGTTTTGTATTCTATTTGCTGTTTCAAAACTGACTTGTCCTAGTCTCCAAAGTTTCACAGTTTTATTCATTTTCAATAAATCTTGGAATTAATAGGGAGGAATAATTTATATCTTAGGTTTAGATATTGATTACTAAAAGAAACTATTAAATAAAGTAAAACATTAATTTTGGAAATTTTTGTAAAATGTTGAGTATTTATTATTAGGTTAGAATAGAATAATAACAAACCTGACATTGCATTTGACAGCTTGTCATTTCACGAAAAATTCTAGCCTTTTTGGTGAATATTTACTTTATTATTTGTTTGTCGTATAACAGCAGTAGGTATCATACCAGCTTCGATTCTGTAAATTGATAAATTTATGAATAACATTTAGAGGTAAATATTGATTACAACGTAAATAACTTAGGAAACTAGGTCAGATGCCAAGTTACCGTCTAGTTTAGCTACTGGATCACAGATGGCAGCAATTACTAAAATAGAATTGAAAGCCTAGGCAGCCTGGATTTTACTAAGTAAGCAAATGAAATTTTCGTCAGTGTTCTCGCGAAACCTTCCAGTAAAGCTGTGTTTTTAACTTAGCTTTCAATATTCTCGTTTACTTAAACTGCTTTTATACACCGGTGTTTAATTTTCTGTTAGTAGTTTTCATAGAAACATCTCCCAGTGATTATAATGAAAGTTCTCAGTTACTAAACGTAAGTAGAATGTTTACATATGACCAAATAAGCCCTAAAGCAGTGAATAAAATTTAGTCTCGGTCTTAATTTACATTCCTAAGCAGTTAAATTTTTAATATCAGGTCTGATACTAAAAAAATATATACCCAGCTGCCTTTTTACTTTGCACATAGATAAATCAACATAATAGGCTTGAAATGTTTCTAAACATATAATTCAAACAAACTTAGTTTATTTTAACTTCTACGTGCATTATTAGGCATTTTCGAGTCAGTCCAGAACTTTACAAATTACTTTGGTATTGGGAAGTTGTTTTTCCCCTCCAACGAATTACTTCAAAGAATTACTAGCACTATAAAAAAAGTGATTTCCGTGTTTTATAATATTCTCTATCTTATGTAGTAGGAAATATTATGTTAGGAACCTTGCCTTCAATAATTGAAATTTTCAATGATTCAATGATTCAAATTATTTAAAGGCATATGCTTGCTTTAACGAATTTTATGACGGGGCTACTTGTTGCAGAGAATCATAGTTACACTAAAGTATAAATAGAAAGAACAGAACTTACTGTACAAATAATGTAAAGGCTTGTTATTTTTATAAATCCAGTATAATAAAATCAGTTCTTAAAATAAAGTTCACCAATCAGACAGCAACAGCTTGTCTGATGTAAGACGAATAACGACAGTTTTCCCTTTCGAGGAAGCTTGAGTTGAGGAGGCTTGAGTTACGTCACTCGTATCTGCGAAGCTTTTTTGGTGAATACTTTATTTTGATAACTCACTGAAATTTTAAACTGACTACATTAATTTTAACTAATTACAACATACCATACACTTCATCATCATTAATCCTATTAGAGTAGTCAAATGTTTGAGAGTCGTTACTAGGATTTTGTAGCCCCATTTTCTCGGATAAATAAGTAAATAATTATTTTATTACATTACTAGTAATAATTAGTAAAGGGAGTAATAGTTTTCATACTCTTTGACGAATTGTATAAAAACTTAGGAACTAAACGTCATGTTGTAGTTGGACAGGAAGTTTAGTTGTTTCCGTTTCCTGACGTCACCGTCCCTTGATAGTATCTTTAAGAAAAAGGAGTATTGCTTGTAGCGAAACTGTTTATGTCCAAGTGTGTATCAAATATATGTTGGTACTTTTTAGGCATCGTTTTCAGTCTGCGTAAAATCAGTATATTATGTTCGTCTATCATTGTTTCTTAGATCTAAGTAGCAAAATGTTGTTTATCGCTTGTGTTTAATATTATGAGACATCACATGATTCTTTAAATTTATTAAAATCTACATAGTAAAGTTTAGATATAAAAATTATTCGTGAATCTATCTCTTTCTTAAAAAAAATTAGGTTAAAAGAAAAGAACACTGCTCTAAAGATTTTTTGTTATATGAAATAAAACTAATAATTTCTTTAGAAGAGGGTAATTAGCATTTAATGAAGAGGGTAATTAGCATTTAATTGTGAATGTTGTGTTTGAATTCGCTCTTGCATTAAAAATTGATTTACGTGTTATAAACAAAAATAAGTTGTGAATAAGTGATTCGTGATAAGTGATATAGAAACGTACCTGTTTTGAAAACAATTAAAAGACACAAACACTTATACTGCACTTTTTAATAATTTGGCACAATCACAGCCGTTATAAATTTAAAATCATATTTGAGTAACTTGGTTGAGCTCTACTAAAATTACAACATGTCTTCCTCGGCTGGGTTTAAGTGCTCGGGCTGCCCGCGGCTCATCATGGACCGGCAATTCCTCGCCTGCCGTCTGTGCCGGGAGCGCTTCGACCTGGAGTGCGCGAACGTCGCCACCAAGCGCTTCCGGGAGATGACCAGGGAGCAGAGGTCCAGCTGGGAGTGCGTCGGCTGCCGGAGCAGGGCGCCCAGGACGGACAACACCGAGACGCCCGTGCGAGCAGCAGCGGAATCGGTGTGCACTCGCCGCGGTGGCGCCGTCCCCAGTCCTGATCAGGCTGCAGCAGTGGTGGGAACTGGATCCGGCGACAAGGAGTGTGGCACGATGGCGACGGAGATGCACCTGCTTCGCGCCGAGATCCGTGCCATGCGTCAGGAGATGGGCACCTTCACTGCGGCCATGTCAACTGTGCTGGATCGTCTGGCCGCCTGTGACGATCGGATCGACTCACTGACGGATAGATTCGACCAGTTGGAGCGCAGGATCGAGGAGGTGTCATCTGCGAAGGTCCAGGCACTGGTGCGGACGGTGGAGGAGCTGAAGACGGACCTCAACGATCGCGACCAGGAGCTGCTCCTCAACGAGGTCGAGATTAGTGGCATCCCGGAGGCGAGGGTCGAGAGGTTGCAGCATGTGGTGAGAGCGGTCGGGACGAAGCTGGGCGTCGATCTGCAGGAGCACGACGTGGTGCACGTTGCGCGTGTTGGCCGTGTGTTCCCGGTGGCTGAGGGTCCCGCGCAGCCGCGAGTGATCGTGGTGAGACTGGCGCGCCGCGCCGTCCGGGACCAGCTGCTCCAGCAGGCCAGGGTGCGACGAGGAGCTACCACCGAGGGCTTTGATCTGCCTGGCAAGCCACGTAGGTTCTACGTCAATGAACGGTTGACTCGCTGCAATCGCCAGATCTTCCGCCGGGCACGTGAGCTGGGGCTCAGACTAGGATTCCGGTACGTATGGACACGCGACGGGAAGATTTTCGTGCGGAAGCGGGCGGATGACTCGCCACGGCTTCGGTTACGCACGGAGGCCGATCTGCTTCGGGTTTTTGGCTGTCTCTCCGTTAGCTCTGAAACAAAAAACAATATATAATCATCACGTTGTCAATTCAATCAATGTACACAGTTTTAGCTATTTAGTACTTACTTACCTAGTTTTCATTAATGTTCAGTTTTTGTTTACTGGTGTGGTGGTCTCGAATTGCTCATTTAAGGTGACTAACATGTATTTTATAGTATCACTAACGAATTATATAAGTATTATTTTTATCCTATTTTACTTCTATCACATTCAACACAATAACACTGCACAAATATTTCATACTACCCACATATACAATACTTTTTTATCTGACATTAAATTTGACATTACATATGTACGCCATAGACTTGCTAAATTATTCGAATTGTTTTTGTGCATGCTTAATTTAATTTTACTCTTGACATTATTTCCTTTAATAAATTTGTTTACTGGGCTACAACATTTGAATTTAATTTTTATTATTATTATATATTCTGATTATGTTTTGACTTTAAGTATTAAATATGCCTGTTAGGATAAAATTAATGAAATTAGCGCTTTACAACGCGGGATCACTGAACACAGGTCAAGATAACTTTATAGCTGCCATGAATCTGCATCGGGCTGACTTGGTGGGAATCTGTGAGACCTGGTTGTCTGGCCGCAACGCGGTGGCACCAGTGGTGGCTGGCTATAGGCTCTATAGTCTGCCGAGACCGACGGCCCATGAAAGGGGGACGGGGAGGAGGCTTGGCTTTCTTTGTCCGGGATGGGTTGCGTGTGCGCCGTTTGCCCCATGTGGGCGATGGCCTGGAGCAGATGTGGCTAACTACAAGTGCGGGGGGGCAGCGAGTTGTCATTGGGCTGGTTTATCGGCCGAATTGGATTAGCGTCGATCTTTGCGTCGAATCGCTAACTGATTCTATTAGTTCATTTGGTCATTTTGATTCTATTATACTTATGGGGGACTTCAATATCAATTTTCTTATCAATAATAGGGACACAAAAAAAATGACAGATTTCCTCAGCAATATGGGCCTTAAACAGCTGATATCAGAGCCAACGCACTTGACATCGGATAATGAGACCTTAATTGACCTGGTATGTACTAATGCTCGTGTAAAAGACATAAATCTATATAATGTAACTGGCTCATATGGACATTTGATGGTCAGCTTTTCCGTTTGTCTTCCCAAACCTAAGTTAACTCCTAGGTATATAACTTACAGACCACTGAAACACATTGACATAGACTTATTTAATTATGATTTATATAATATTAACTTTGAACATTTATTGACATTATCTGACATTGAATTGATTGATGCAAACTTTGTTTAACATTCATGCTCCGATTAAAAAAATTAGAGTTAAAACTGATCGTGCACCGCCTTGGTTAACTGACAATATAAAACTGATGATATCTCTGCGCAACAAGGCCTTTACCAGATTCAAAATAACTAAGAAAGATAGTCATAGAGCGTACTGGTTGGATTTAAAGAAAATTAGTGACTAAGAGTGTGAAACGCGAAAAAAGAGCCTACTTCGATCACTTTGTAAACCAACATGTCAGGAGTGATAATGCATCCTTTTGGAAGAACATTAAGTCAAAACTTCCCACTAGTCTAAACCATCATATTATCTCAGATAGATTCACGAGCGCTGATGAAATTAATAAACATTTTCTTAAAACTCCAGGCTCGAACCGTGTACCTACTAGTGAAATTGATAAGTTTACATTGCAAACATATGGATTAAACAAGCTAAACTTACGTGAGGTTCCGGAAGACACAGTTTTAAAGGCCATTATGTCGATTAAATCGAATGCTATGGGTGTAGATAGCATCACTAGAGATATGGTCATATGTACACTGCCACGAACACTTTCAGTCATAACACACATGATAAACGTCTCAATATCCACTGGGAAGGTTCCACACCGATGGAGGCATGCCTTGGTAACTCCGATTCCCAAGCATGACAAGGCTTCAGCGCTTAAGGACCTGAGACCTATCAGTATTCTGCCATTCCTTTCTAAGGTCTTAGAAAAGATTGTATACACGCAGCTTTCAAGTTTTGTAAATCATGAAGGGATCCTTCCTAAATTTCAATCCGGTTTTAGGAAGGGACGGGGAACGGCTACGGCTTTACTGGATGTTGTCGACCATATTTTGACGGACCAGGATAGGGGACTGGGAACTATTTTGACTTTATTAGATTATTCACGTGCGTTTGACTCATTAAATATAGAATTGTTACTTTCGAAACTACAATATTACGGAGTAGGGCTAAGTTCACTTGTTTGGTTTGACAGTTACTTAAATGGAAGGAAGCAGATGGTTAAGTTAACACAGGATGACGGCTCGGTCGTATACTCGCGTTTGTGTGATGTTGATCGGGGTGTGCCACAGGGATCTGTCCTGGGGGCCTCTTCTTTTCATCATCTACACGGCTGATTTGCCACGCGAGGTACAGAACTGTCGCTACCATATGTACGCTGACGACGTGCAGCTCTATATGTCTGCGCCTCCGGGAGAAATGGCTTTGAGCATCACGGGGTTGAACGAAGACTTGAGAAGGATACGGGAGTGGTCTGACCGGAATGCTCTCGTTCTCAACTCGGCGAAGTCCAAGTTCATGATGCTGGGTAGTCGGTCGCAGCTTAATGCCATGGGGGCTGTTGCTCCGGTTGTTAGGATCGGGGACAATCCGCTTGAACGGGTATCTGAGGCAAGGAATTTAGGCGTGCTGTTCGATGAGCAGCTGCGTTTTTGAGTCACATATAGTAGGGACGATATCGTGCTGTTTCTATCGTTTGAAGCTCTTATACTCTGTGCGTGATATGCTCTCCGTGAGTTCCCGGGTGGCCCTCTGCGAGGCACTCGTGCTATCTAAGCTCAACTACAGCGACGTGGTCTACGGGCCTCGTATCACTGCCGATACTGCGAGGGCTGTGCAGAGAGTGCAGAACGCTTGTTGCAGATATTGCTTCAACGTGCCGCGTCGAGCTCACGTAACGCCTTTTTTGAATGAAGCAAATATGCTAAGGATGGAGTCCCGACGACGGCTGCATCTTGCCTGTCTGGTATTCGAAATTGTGAAGTACCGGGAGCCGCCTTACTTGTTCGAAAGGCTCAAGTTCGCACGAAGCGGTCGCACCTGTGCACAGAGAGTGGCGAGGGCTCCTCTTGAACTGCACAAACATCACACAGCGGCTTTCGAGGGTGGTTTTCACTATGCAGCGACCAAATGTTGGAATAATATCCCGCCCCCCCTACGACAGTTACAAAATAAATCACCTTTAAACTGAAATTTCAAAATATTCTGTTGATGAAACAACAAGGATTGCCGTAGTGAAAGTCACCCTCGCCTCTAACGCCTCTAACACTACTACTACACTCTAACACTACTACTCTATTTATGTACTTATTTCATGTAATATTCACACTTCTCACTTATTCACTCTTATATACATTTTAATATTTCGCTTTTATTTTCATTATCGCAAGTATGTTTATTTTACGTAAATTTATAAATCTACCCTCTGTGGGCTGCCAGCTGAAAATCGGCGGCTCTGTGGAGCCTTAAGCGCTCTATAGACAACCGCCGAGCTGGACTCCTTTTGAGATTACCACAACTAGCTGTGTAATACCATATTAGAAATGTAATTTAATTGAATGGAATGTAATTTTATGTGTTGTGTATTATGTAATCTAATTATTGTCTTTGAATTTTATTGTAAATGTTGAATATTGTATGTAATAATTGATGTGGTTGTCTCAATAAAGATATTATTATTATTATTATTATAATTTCCGTTAAAAATTTTTGATCATTTGCAACGGTATAATATCATGCTCTATTTCTCTCATTAAACATAATTTATATCAGGTTAAGATAGGCTAAAATTCTGTAATACTGCTTACTCGATGAAACCTTTCAACTTACTTCATAGTTGGTTGCAGTAACTATATTTAAACTTGCCAGACAAAAGGTTAACCAATCCGTTCAAGAAGAACATTTAAATTCCGAATGCTGATTCAATCTATTCTCATTTACTCTATTCAGCATGAAAGTGATTGAATTGAATGCATTTTATTACCTCGTTTTACCCTTTGATTTTTCACATAGCCAATATTGCTGATGGTTTTAAGACTTACTTATCAGATGCTTATTTCTTATTAGATGTTTCGTGCTAGAGGTACTTTGATACTGCAACATTAAGTAAAATAGTAATATTATCCCCCATAATTTTGTTGAATGTAACCAGTGAGCTAGACATTACGAGTCGAAGGTTTTGTCTACCCCGTAATAAATGAAGCACGACTTTCTTTTATTTTGTCAGATTACATGTGTTGGTTGTAACTTCTGCTAGAGGCGACATAAGTTCAATAATCTCAATATTTTTTGCAACTGAAACAGCGTCTACAAACGCCGTTGTCATGGTAACGGCACTAGGCCTCCGAATGTCGTGACGTGAATTTCAAGTCCTTCGGATCGATGTTCAAACGATAGCGACTTTTCTCGCGACTCCATTTCAGAGATAAGAAGGCTTATGCGCTACTACGAGATGTTTATGAACTAGTCCCTGTGTTATCGTTATATGTTATTTATGGGCCTGCCTGCTGGAAAACTGAAACGAAACAGCAATCTTTTAAGGTTGCATGTTGTGCTACGATAATTGTATAAGCAATCTAAAATATTTTTCATATATTTGACATATCGTTGGATCACTGGAGTTAACCATTGCCGAATGGGGACGTACGGTATTTGGCCTGGTGAGGTATACGTGCTCCTGCTTTGAAATTAGATAAAATAGTCTAAACGTTAGCAGAAACATAGTACTGAATGTATTGATTAGGGTGATAATTAAAATCACAACATTATTTTTTTTGTTCAATAAAATTATCTTTATTTTAGGATTATTTATTGACGCCTCATTTAGGTAATTACTAGCCTGACTTATTAAATATACCATTTTCAGGTTAAAATAACATAACCTAAGGGTTGTTAGGTATCTACGTTATTCTCCAAAGTGCAGATATTTCGTATGCAGTCGCGAACAATTTAACATAGAAAGTATCGTATGAGCTACCTTGAAACTCACAACGCAGTTAAGATAAGTTTCATAGCATGTGCCATAAAACGGTAGTTTTAGTATCCTGCTTTTGTATCAGACTATGATAACTGTGTCTTTATTGAGCCAATATATACAGACGGCCTCATTAATTCCCTAATCGCTATGGCTTACAATAATTTAGATTACAAAATAGTAATCTAGATAATCAAATATAAAGTAATAATGTTTACTACGACATTTTCAAATACTGTGTACTTACAGAATATTTAAATTAGAAGTTCAGATTAAAATGTTTTACGTTATTTCAGATGCTATCTTAAAGTGCTGGATTGAAGAAATGTGTGCAGCTCTATGCATCACAAATAAACGGAATTTGTTTGAGGAGACTATACAGGTAAATACTTAAAAATACGCAAAAAAATGTACTGTATTGACAATAATATTACGAGTATTTATATAACAACAAATACAATAAAAACTACATGCCTAAATCCCTGTTTATTTATTTAATGTGAAGTAAGGGATATAATGAAATTTACATAACATTTCATCGTTACTCCTAACATAAATAGAGGCAGTTTTAAAACTCATAATGTCGGATGTTAACTATGTCCGTCTATTCTACGAACAATGCCAACCGTAGTATGTGTAACATGGAAACTTTATCTTGAGTTAATACGGTTTAATATCTATGGAGAACTTTTGACATCCAAAATTATTGCTGGGCCTCTCTCGTTACTGCAACAGGTGTTTGGAACCTTATCTCCTTAGATTTAGAGTCGGATTTACTTTGGCTTAATATGCTTAAGGGTTTAGGGAGCCTTTTTTCAGCATGCTCTAAAGGCACATTAGCGAGTAGAAGCGCTTTCACCTTTATTAAATGTGGTACAGAGTTACTCTTTTAGGTGCCACAGTTATAGCACCTTCTTAGTAAAGGACCCACTTAAGGATAATATCTCCCTGTATCCACGCCGCGATCTTTTGGGTCGTCATTTCCTTATCCACCTTTTTTCTCACAAATGTTTTATAATCAATGTTGAATACAACGTTCTTTTGAATGCCTTACCATAATGAATGTAATACTCATGCCACCTGTTGTGTAAAATTGTTTATTCACGATTTACGTTTTTATGGTGGTATATTACCAAAACAAAAAAATATTTATAAAAAATAGTTAAAAATTTATTATTTCAATGCACACATAAATGCTATGAAGTAATTAAAATGCAATTAATTTTATTTTTATATTGACTATACTTATATATATATATATATATATATATATATATATATATATATATATATATATATATATTAAATATAAGAGATTTATTCTTAACCAATTTTGGAATACAAGTTGTTATCATCACATGCTTTATCATAAAAATGTGTGGTGCTCTTTAGCAGCGTCCTGTGCAACATTAAGCAGTGCTATCCCGAGGGATCGTGACCATTTATCAAATGGGTCCCGGACACATCTGCTCGGGGAACTGCTGGCTTCCTCATGGCTCTCACGTTGTTATCTGACGCCATTTAATATTGCTCCTTGATTAAGCGACGTGACGCCTCTTGGTTGTGCGTGGTTTGATTATTGGTGCTCACTGGTTGGTTTGAGTTGGTAGTTTATTAGTTATAGTATTCGTTCTGGTCGGGTATTCTTTATTAAAGAAACAAATGACGTAAATAATACAAGTAAATTAATTCTTAGTCTTATAAAACACAAAACTCTAAGTGTTATTTATATGATTACAGAAATTATTATTAATGTTTCGAGATATCATATTTTATGACACAAACGGCAGAAATTATTTTAATGTTTACGTTATCAGGAAAAAATAAAATTGTATACATACTCATAATTATCACATAATTTCATTACTGTATTCTATTATCCTTTGGAAAATCTCTATTCACAATGTTGAAAACACGTCGATTGGCCGAACTTAATCTAATTCCGATAGGAAATCCTCAAATAACCCGTTCCTAATGGAGGTCGCTGGCTATTTATGGGCGGTAACTGATTTAGTGGACTTGATTAGAAAATTGCCTCCCTTGAATAGTGGCAATATATGCTTTCTTTCGCAGGAGTCAGAGAATTCACTACTGTAACAATGCATGTATTTTGAAAATTCATAAACGGTACGTTACGTAACTTATTGTGCTAGAATGTTCTTACGAGTTATATACTCGTAAGTAAGGATTCAAATAAACTATTTCCTTTTTTTATACTACATTTTTATTGGCTAAAAATCAGTATTACCTACTTAATATAATTGGAATATTTTAAAACACTGTTTAATTATTTTTCTTTTTTAATTTATTATATTATTTATTTATTATATGTATATAATGCTGTTTACGCCCATAGAGGCATATGTGTCAGTAATGGAGATAGTTTTAATTTAGTTTTATGTATTGATTTGCATACATGTATGTATGCCGAGGATGTATCTTTATTCAATTAATAAAATAAATAAACACGGTTATATTATAGTGACCTCAAAAGTATTATATTACATTCTAAAGTAGCTAGCTACGGTAGGTTATGGTCAATGCCGTTGCAGTATCTCTTTGAAACAAAACAACTGAATTTTCCTTTCTGTCCGAGATTAATACTAGCCGCCATATTTTCGGGAGTGAGCGTAGAAAATCGAATTTCACGCTGTGTGCCGTACCGCCACCGAGGTCGTATAAAGGCAATGTTGCGTTCCTATTATCCATCTTGCTCGGGAAATGACAGAGTAACTGTAGTAATACTCGTAGCACGCTGGATTAGGTTATGAGGATCAAAACATATTATATTTTATGCTTCTTGGTACAATACATTTTGTTTCGTTTGGGTCGACATATGTTGGTATTCACAATGCAAGATCTAGATCTATATTCATTAACATTATTGCGGCATTTAATAGGTATATACTTGTAGTAAGGTACAAATAAAAATTTGTTAAACACTACTACATTTAACAGTATATAGATGCAACAGAAACGTCCAAACGGTCTCATCTAATTACGGTTCAGGTCTTATCCGTTCAAGAGCAATTTCAGGAGTCTTAAATTAGCGAGACTTCGCCCAGATTTTCCGTAGAGAAGGGTCCTTAATTCGTATTTAAATTTTCCGGAAGATTAAGTTTCGGTAACATTACGGCAGGAGACTTTATCGTCCTCTTGAGCCTTTTTGTGTAAGAACTTACGAAATATCCAGGTAAATGAGATAATATTTTATTGTAAATCTCTTTTTCAGTACAAAATAAATATGGATTATCTTTATATGTAAGAAGGTTAATGGTGTGAGTAAAGCAAGAGAGATTAATGAGGATCGTTTCAGGTGGCGATCTATATTGCGTGCCTATCCGTACGACGTGTAAATATGTATGTATTATAAGCTTAAGCTTTAAAAAATGTACTAAGCAATTAAGTACTGTACTCAGAAAGCACTATAACACACATGCTCCCAAATCGTGATTAGTCGTCGCGTTGTATGCCGGATCGTAGTCAGGACTCCATTTGCCTGCGATAGTTAACCCGATCGGAATTTATAGCCATTGTTTGTATTGACAAAATGGACGCTCGATGTTTTGTTGCGAGCAAATTTTATGGTAGCCAGACTGCATAATTTGATCATGAGTATTAACAGCTGTACGTGAACTGTATATTTCTTGTATGGCTTGCAATGCATAATCTACCTATGTATGTTACGTATTTAACTTGCTTATTTTTGTTCTAAGAAATCTTTTATACAGAGGGGTTAGGAGACCTCTGTATTATTAATACTTTCATTACGATGCAGAGACCACAAGTTACCTAATTTTTGAACGTTTAACAATATTTCCAAAGATTGACTGAGTAAGAGTATTAAGAAGATTCATTAATAAATAGATATGTTTGATAACATCATGAAGATAATTCTCCGTGATATTGGTATTCCTATCAATCGATTTCTTTTCTCATTGTGGTCATTATTCACTGCGAGCACAGTTGTATTCAAACTGTGCACAAGATAAACAAACATTTGATTGACACACGTAGATTGAGAAATTTATAAATTTAATGTTAAACCAAATTATTTCACTTAAGACGCTAGACATATGAACAGTACGGAACGTATATAAACAGATTGTACATAACCTTCCTTACCACCAAATGTTTTTTTTACTTCAATTAACAGAACAATGGTTCTAAGTCTTCACATAACATATTTTTGTCTATAGTAAGCTTGCTGTGAACGTAACAATTTTTTTTACTAATGTATTGTGTATGGTAATAGGTGTAAGCATTTTTAGATGCATACTTATCTTACCAATAATCACAATCCAAAGAACTAACCAATAATAAAATACACATTAAAATAAAAAGCAGACAATAGTCACAACTTCGAATTCAACACAGATCTGAGTATGCAGTAAAGTTTTAGAATCGTACATCAGAAACGAAATAAACGTTCCCCTTCTTTTGAGAATAATCTCAGGAGTAGAGGCAATAAGTAGATGTTGCTATGTCCAATAACTACAGGCTGATGACTATTTTATTTTATTGATTATGTTAATTCAAAATATATCACAACAAAAACTTTTGTGCACATACGTTATCCTTATTGTAACATTTTGTTTGTTTTTCTATTTTGTATAATATTTATTTTGAAGTACTATTAATCATTTGCATGTAATAATAACTTATTTCACTAAATTCTATCGACACTTTGCATGATCTTTATTCAGTTATAAATTTGACTATTATTCTCGAAACACATATTAAAATACTTCATACAACAGTATTGTGATTCCATTGACTTTCTTTGATTCAATCGTAGCACCCCCTAGGTGCAAAGTTGCATTTCTGCAGTGCAAGTGCAGGGGCGCGGAGGTCCCTAGCGCCTTAATCAAACCCAAGCAATTTATGGTCACCACATGCTTTGTGGAGGACTATTCTGGTATTCTCAGTTATTATGAACATACGCTTCACGACTTGTGTATACACACTCTCCCTTTTTTTTATTATGGCGGGGTAGTCAGAGGCCTCAATGCCCATCTCCAAAATTTGGAAGGCATGTTAGGTATGGGTCATTCGAAGCATTATCACTAGATAGACAGCACCCAACGTGATAGGTAGTGAACCGTATCGTCGTATATAGGCACTGACTATTACCTATCCTGATATCCGGAGTTTCCTCACGACGTTTTCCCTCGCCGTTAGTCAGTTATTATGTTTTCTATATAATCTTAGCGGGTTGTTATTCTATATGGAAACATGTTACAGAACACATATGTTTAAAGACAAAATTATAAATCGTTTTTTGCTGTAATTGTGGTATAAATAGGTGTGACATACATTTTTCACGGTTATACCAAGATATAATATATTTGGTTATATAGTAGCTATGTATACATGAATAACTACAGGTATTCTTTTATATTTACGTTCGTAATGAGTTATTCGTAGAATACTTAGTTTATAGAATAGTTTACATAAAAGAAATTTTATTTCGTGTGTTGTCTTTCATGACAATAAACAATCCAAAAACCGTCAGATTTAAGACCCTTAGTTAGCAGAATAGTGCCAGACACAAGGTGTGCGTCTTAAGTTTTAGGGCGGACGGCCCCTATCGTATCTGCCCCCATTGTATTCTCACTATTTACAATTTCACCACTGACGTCTTTTATACAATTCTTAGCTAGGTTATTTATGATCTCCTAAGAAGATGGAATGAGAAAGCGATTTAATGTATTTGACAGATGGTGTGAGGTATTTTATTTCAATGGTAATGGTTCATGACCTGTTATGTTGTATTGGTTACATACACACTAATCTTCTTACTAAATGGTGATTTTGTGTTTTTGGTAGCCTTTGCTATAGCAGAGATCGTCACTCACATCCTCAGACTATTGCGAGAGAGAACACATTTATTTTTATTGATAGTTCAAAGAAGTAGGAATTGATGTTCGTCATCTACATAAAAATCATTCGAAGAAAAATTAAACCAAAACCGCGTTGAAACCGTTTTTCATATCTCTTTTTTAATCTTTGCTCACAATACTGAAAGGCTGAAAGCAAAAAGACTGCATGAACCTTAGCAAATTATTACTTCGTGCTTCAAAGTTTTTTTACAGAAAAGTTCAAAGTTATTTATCAAGCATAAGAGTTCCCTATCCCAGTGGCTAGCTGCAGACTTTCTTAGGGTTTGTGCACACGGACATCAATGTTTTCAATTGTAACTGAACATACCAGAAGTTAAAACAGAAAACAGGCAAATATAAAAGAAAACGAGATATAAAAAAACATATATAGATAATAACTGTTTGTCTAGAATAATATGTTTATGTAGTTGCTTATCACGTTATTTATTCTATACGTAATCTTATTATAACCTAACCTCATTTCCACATAAGAAAACGTACCACGTTGAAGCTAGTATCGAAAAGTAGTAAGAATGTGTCGATGTTGTCGGTTTTGTTTGTATATTTTACTAAAATAACTTTGCTAGTATCATAGACCTTGTATTTCAGTGTAAGAACGTTATGTTATGTTTTAGCCTATGTTTTGTATTCCATTCTGGCTAGACTTAATTCTTAGTCTTAGTCTATCAATACCTATAAGCTCATAATAAATTGGTTTCTCAATATAAAACATTTGCGTGCTTGTTTATTCAGTGTACATACGCCTTTATCTGCAGGGGAAGCAAGCAAAGTAAGGGTGGCCTACGGTGCATTACTTGCACTAATTTATGCAAGCGCTGATCCGTTTAAGTGAACATGCACTCGAATGTACTTTCTTTAATTGAGATGGCGCTAATATAATGTTGCAACGCGCTGTTCAATTTGTTTTCTGGGTACTTTAAATGAGATGAAGTCTTTTTTTAAATGGAAATAATCCATAGGGATGTATTCAAGTATGTGACAGTGTTGTGAGAAAACAAGTCACATTGACCAATCGCAGACCTTGTCACGTCTATTGCACAAATCGTTTGGGTAATGATGACGTCACTATTTTAACACTATAACTAACGAATAAGTTCTCTTTTATGTACTAACTAAACTATTTCTATTTAGTTTCAGATATTTTTGGTACATAAGATTCTAGAAAATTTTCCTATGTTCATTCCTTGATCACAGTACATTTAATAATGTAATATTTTTTCTAATAAGCAGGAATACTGTACTAATGTTCTTTTAACGTTACCTAATAGTAAAACCTCAAGGCTTTATCAATAGCCATGAAAGGAAATGTTATTTCTTCTATTCGTACGTGAATGGTTCTTATCTCTTCCTGAAGTCAAAGAGGGGATCAGAAAGTCGTTTTCGTCTGCACGTTTTAAGTTGTCAGATCGAGTTATAGAAATGGTACGTGACTCTCTGGGGTCGTATTTTATATACAAATCGTTTATAAGAATATTACAGCTATTTCATTTTTACTGAAGCTCTAATTCGCAATGCTTAAGTAAAGATTAAACAGCTGTCATGTTAGACTAAGTTTTAACTATTTACCATTTTCAACACTCCTAGTATATTATTTAAACAATAATACAGCCTTAAGTTTTATTAGAATTTTTTTGCTACGGTTATATACCAGGTAGGTGTGTTTGGATAGACTTCCCATATATCATACCGTTGTGTTATTCCTTGTCACATAATTTGGGGACGGAATAAATATGCATTACTTTCGCATGTTAATAAAATTTATGAGCGGATTCCAACAGAGCCGTAAAGACAGAAATACCAGAGGCGTTGTTTCCTGAAACATGGCCTTTTTGTGAAAAGGGACTATTCCCAACCCATCCCCCATAGTATAGTTTACTTTACCAGCAATTTCCACTTGATTTAGTTTGTTTTAACACTTTTGTGTCAGCACACAGATATTATGATTCTGCTAAAAAGAGAAACATTATTTGTGATGTTAAAGAGTGCAATTTATTCAGAGATGGAAGCAGTAGAAACTACCACTCATCTCTTAGTTTTTATACATTTATGTTAAGAAAGCTGGTTTTTCTTCATAAAATAAAGCTTGAATTAATAAATACGATCTAAATCCACCGTTTAAAATGAAATCTTTCTAAATGGTATTAAAAAAGTAAAAACAAAAATACAATTCGACGAAGATTAACAATCGAAAGTAAAGTGGGCATTTAAAAGAATTGAACGTTTCAAACGCAAATAATTTATTCAGTCCTCTATAGAAGTTTTCCGCGCAGAGAAGGGAATAGGCCATAAAACGCCAGGGGCGGGCGGAGGCTGCATCGCCACTTGTTTTCCAAGTCAGGGCGGCAGTGCGCCACGCGCGCCCCAACAGGCGAACGACGCTGCGGAAATTCGCGCGCGCGGGAAACCTTACGACAAAACCACGCCTCGTAATACCATAGAGAAAGTGACCAAAAGTTGGAATGTGAGATAGTCGTTATGTGGTCTCCAAATAAACGCAGTGACAAAGTTTATCCACCAAATTCCAGTGTCTATTGTGTTCGTGCTGTGTTTCTATATTTCACCGGGAAAGTGTTAGCAGTTTTCTTAGCGGAAGTAAATTAGGTTTTTATCAGTTCTGTGTTGCGAGTCGTTGGAGCGCTGTCCGAGAATTTATGTGAATCATATTTTCTTTTTTTACCTTTTTGTGACTTAAATGGCCCCTGCGGGAAATTTTGAATAAAAACCGGGCTCGCTTTGGCAAGCGAAAGAGTTTTGCAATTTCTAAAGATATATATTTAACACCGCGGTTTTTCTTCCCTACATGTAAATATAGGTACCACGTGCGTATACAGCGTATGTATATGGCGAGGCAATAAAAGGCAACAATAGAAAGTAACATAATTGATGGTTTCGGATCTAATAACTCATCGAACAACTATTTGTCATGTCAACATTTGTCGGTCGGATCGATTCTTGAATGCGACTATGAATATGGTTAGATTATGATCAATTATGGATCAGCATTGGGTACTACTTTGTTGATCAGTTAAACAGAAACTTATAATAATATATTCACGTATGTATCATTGAAATAAAATGTTAAATTATGAAACTAAACATTAAAGAGCAATAACACAGTTTCAAAAAGCAATTATTTAACTTTATGAAAACAATGCGTGACCATATTTCCAAACACAACAATGTATTTTATCCGATGGAAATTGGTACATGAGTCGGTGGTAGAGTTTTTGGATGGAAACATGTCATAGTCGTGTGTTGAATAACAATGGGACACTGCAAATATCTTTGTTTGAGGAAAAAGATTTCGTTTTACATGAAAACTAAATTGGAAAAACATCTCTTTTAAGTCAATTGTTCATTTTTACTATATGCACGGTTTTGGTATATTATTATTAATAATTAATAATTTTATTAATTGATAATAATAACACTTTCTATAGGGAAACGGGCATGCCGAGCATATTTATTTATACGGTGTGATACGTACATCACATCTATATATGTATACATCACATATCTATAATTTAAGAATTATCTAGGAAAATTACAATGATAAAACCAATACCTAAACATGCTACTTAATGCTAGATGCTAGCCAGCCAGCTACTATTCTTGACGAGCAAGGGATATAATGTTATAAGTACATATACACACATTCGTATCTTTAGCTCAGCTATCGGGTTTGTGAAGTGGAACATAAATGATAGGTCACCAGCCATATGTCCAATAAAGGCTACTGACCCCTAATCTCTTAGTCACCTCCTACGTATAGAAACCATGTATGTTACTCCAGATTCCGAAGAATATACAGCTGTAACAAAACAGCGTCACGTCGAAGTGACTTTTCCCAAGACCTACATTTGCTTTTTGATTAAACAAATTACGTTCGCAGTTTATTGTCCCCCTGAGTCCGTATCTTGTTCGGCTCTTGTAGTACAGTTCGCAACGTGATCTTCTAACAATATTGATTCGTATTTACTAACGTATTATTTAATTTATTACATTTATTATAACGTAGAATAAACCTAATTATGTAAAGTTAAATACAGATAAAACAAAGAAAATAGTAATTTCAATGAGAATTTTTCTAGATTCATTCATACGTAAACAAAAATGATTATATTTGTTAATTAATAATTCTAAATAATTCATACCTAAATAAATACTACCACTATAATTTATCAACGTAAGTTTGGTATCTCAAACAATTATATTACCGATGATTTATATATAAAATGGAAACACAAAAGCCTAATTAGTTACAATTACATACAAGATAGATACACCCAAGTTTACTTTGGATGCAGTAACTGCACGAGATGTTTCTATTGCTATTATAACTATTTACGATAATCATTTAGTACTGTTTCAAAAAACGGAACCTCACATTTAAAGTGTTAGTGAATCTAATGAGAAAACTACACATGTACACGCTAGTACAGTTACGCATGATTTTGTTTTTAAAAACTCGATGTATTTTTAATATTTGGTATATTTGTGAACTATCCTAAATAAAATAAAACTTTACGGAACGTAATCTTGTGCCGTCTGTACGCAAAAAGCTCAACGTATTCGCGTAGATATTTATCGAACCTTTTTGTTGTTTGGCTCAGATGTGACTGCCGCTTTTGCACTCTCATCAGATACTAAGATATTTGGTTTCACTTCATTAGGATATTGATTATCGAATGATGGGGTAAAATTTAGCTTCTTTGATATTCGTAATTCATGATTCGTTATTATGACTTTAGTGCTAATTGCATTTTGAGGTAAATTGACCTGTGTTCAAATGTATATAACTACACTATACAGTGGTAAAGTCCTATACTAGACATATTTTAATTAATCATAAAAATATCTGTAAACTGTACATTAATAATATTTTAAGTATTTCGTATTCATACCTTTTTTAAAATGAAAGCTTGTACCTGTGGTAAAGCGAACATATAGCCGTATCTAGAGAAAAATTTAACTACCACATGCTTTTTCCAAGCGTGTAATTTGAGACACTTTCCAAGTAACTTCACTGTTTATGGCAGTTTGTTAGGTCGCGTGTGTTGCCAACATTAGGGCTTCGAGAACCCTTTACTGTTATTTATTGCGGATGACACCCCGGTGGTGACATTCTACGTATTTCAAGAGACTGAACCGTTTAGTGGCATACGAGCGAGACTTGCATACATTTCCATTAAACTCTCAACCAACTATGGAACAATGAAAATGACCTTTTCAAGTAAAAACACTGATCTAGGAATTTATCATATATTAAGATAAATTTCGTCAGGTTAGGTACGGTCGTCAAAATTATATAATTGCGAGTGCTCTAATATTTTGTAGCAGTTCTAACGTATACTTTTACTGGCTTATATAATAACCTCATATGAAAACTGCATCATCTAATATTATAAACAAAAAAACTAACTTGAAGAGGCTACGTTTGTCCTTGCTAATAGAAGATTTGTTATTTATTTATTTTACTATGTACTCGGTAAGTGGTCTTTCCAGGCATATACCATCAATATTGCGCTCTAAGCAGTACTTCCCTAATATGGGTATGTTGCCTTAATTACTCTAGTTCAAATTAATGGGACCCAAGTTAAACAATATCTAAGCCTTTACGTACTACGCGTTTACGTTATAACATTAACTACAATTATTGTATCGTTATGTAAATACTACTTCTAAAGCGAGGGAATACATTGTAAGTTACTTATTCTTCGGAATAGAAAATAATGATTGTTAGTGGCGACAGGTTATCCACCTGTTTATCTGGTTATTATAAAAAACAACGCTTTACGACTTATGTATACACACTCCCTAATGACGGGGTTGATGATTATCTGTTTAACATGTTAGGTGGATAGCTATAGATAGACAACACTATAGGTAAACCGTATCTAAGTGGGTTCTACAACGGGCAAACCTCTGACTACCTCGCAAGAAAATGTAATATACACAATTAATCTTGCTACGAAGACGAGGGTAATCTAACAACTAGTGCAGACTGCATTTAATCTTAATCTCGCGGAGTTAAAAGATTAGGTAAATGCTCTCGTATAACGAAATAGGGAGTTCAACGCGATCGCGTTAATTTAGTAAAGTTACTAGTTTTTTCACTCTCATTTGCTAGGCAACATTGATGTATTAATCTCTTTAAGACAAAAGCAAACAGTTACTATTTATGTACTTACACAAACACTAAAGTTTCAGGTTTCAGACGAAATGTGACGTGACTAAAATGTTGTATCGTAGCGTTTCAGGGCTTTAGAGGTTGAAAGTAAGTTTACTGTCAATACCATAATGTTATAAGTGATATACATATACGTTTATAGTATGTACACGTAGAAAGCAATAAAACCTTTACATTCTGATTACACTTAGCTACTTTTATGAAAGCATAAAATCGTGTTCTCGTCCTAGATAACGTTTGCTCATCTAATTTAATTTTCGCCTTGTTTACGACTGCCCATAACAAAAAGGGTTCAATGGCGTTTCGTAGCCTCCGTAACTCAACAGGTATTAACGTGATCCGAACTGACCACCGTAGCGTACGGGGTCATAAATTAACATTCAACTGCCTTAACTGCAAATTTACGACTTTGTTAATTACGGCCCCGTTAATTATTAAGGAGATAACATAATGAATGAAGGTCGCGCTTTAACACTTCCTTAACTACTTTATGATATTGTAATAGGACTATTATGGCTGTGAACGTAATAAAACCAATAATAATTGATATTTATTTTTATGTATAGCACATTGTTAATATTAGGTATTGTGTAACCACAGTTTAACTTTTGTTAACATTCATTCCATTTAGAATTTTAGTCACTAAAATAATGTTAATACCAGTATCTGATAATTTGTTACTAGAATAGCTACTCTTGCTAGAATAACATATTTCTCTCGAGGTTTGCGGCCCTGAGTTCGTCTTATTGGACATACTTCTGGCACAAATCTTTTGAATATGTTTGCGACAAACCTAGAACGAGGGTTAATACATAGATATATGTAATCTTACTCATATTAGACAGTATTTGAATGTGGCGCACTCAATATCAATAACATTGGATGCTGGCTCTAAAAATGGACGCTCATCTATTGCAAATTCCATTTTTCAATGACCACTCAAGTTTATTACTTCTCCCAGCAGATGCTCGTAATACTCGGGTCCTGTATGCTATATTATTTTATGTGTTCAGTTTTGTGGTCAATCCTCTAACTTTTAAGAAAGGGGTTGTAAATTTCAACCTTTTATCCTGTTAGGAGTGGCCAGAGTGCTTGAGAAATGATTGGAGGAGTGATTGATGGCATCATGTGAGCTTCGTAGGGTTGGGGAGATAAGAGTGGAGGTGGACGATAAAACATCAACCTAAACGATGTCATCTATTTTCCCGAAGGTTGTCCGCTCCAGTAAATTAAGTACCTATGTGGCAACTTGGATTTATTTTATTGGCTATGATTGCTATGCTTTCTGTCTCATTTGTTTTGTATGGGATATTTCGTGTTTAACAAATTTTATTTGAGTAACTTGTAATGTTTTTTTTTTTATTTTTTTCTTAACAATCTCTTTTATCTCTGAATAAATGACATTAATATTGTTTTTATAATATTTATATTATTTTCTAGTATTAAAAAAAACATGATATTGAAAAAGAGATGACGTTACAAGTACCTAAAACCGTCGAGTGTGTATGAGGTGGTATAAGATTGCCAATGAAGCGAAAGTGGTTTTTGAGGATCGGGACAGATAGGGATTCCTAATCTCTGCAGAGAAATGGAAGTGATGTGTATGTATGTATTTCGTAATAAAAGCCCAAAACAATCACGTGAAACGCAAATACTTTTATTATTTCATCATGGCGCATTATATTTTCATTAATGCAACCAATTCCCCTCCTTAATATTCTATGACAGGGTCTAATTTAATCAAAATTCGGTTACTTAGTCAGCAACTCTGCACCCGGAAATTTGCCTCGAAGAATTAATAATTTCTTTGAACCTTCACACCGCAATTAGGTGGTTCATAACTTAAGATGCTTTAATTAAAACCAACATTTCGGATAATATTATTCCGTACTATCTAAGATTAACGAGTATCATACATCGTGAGTGTTCTTAATCTGTTATTAATTAAATAATCTTTCGAGAACTATAAACTGTATAAACTTTGGTATATTGTATTTACTTTAGATCATAGCTTCAGTGTATATTTGAATTCTTATAAGCTGCCTTTCTAATTTTCGGTTAAGGGACTAAGAAATTTGCTGCATAATATTATACATAATTAATCTTTACAAAAATACATGCTTATAATTTCAATGATTATGCTCAATATAACCTCTGAGATATTGTGTCTTATGATTCTATCTATCTATATAATTCTATCTATATATGGGAGAAGCTATAATTATTTTTGTCCGTTTTTCAGTAATATTTTCCCTTAATTTAACTTTTCTGTTGCACTTTAATACGTGCCATTCAATCTCATTTTAAAACGTAATCCTTTTATCGTGACGCCATAAAGCGAAACAAGATGTCACCCTACATTAATTAATTCCACGCAGCGTTGGTTCCTGCTCTCGAACGCTGCTCATTCCATCACTGCTGGGTTCGATTCTCGTATTTATTGACGAGGATATTTTATATAATTTTGTTAAAAATGCAAGTTAATGCGACCTTGAACTATTTTTATAAGATCCTATTGAAAAACTTTTTTTAGTACTTATAGAGAATAGATATCAAATATCGAAGAATATCTTACAATTTTTTTCAAAACTGTTATGTTAGGAATAATGTTATTAATTAAATTATACTGTATTATTTTTTCCGTTTCTTTTATTTTGTAGTGTATAGTGATTCAATCTAATACTGAAATTCAATTCTTTAACTAACACTAGCATTAATATCATTAATCCTAGAGTTGGTTCCTAAGAAAATTGTTCCTAGTATGAATATTATTTCTCGTACATGATTAGTAGAATATATTCCAATAGGTAAAAACCACCCTACTTTGGTTTATTAATCCGGGCAGTAGGATGTAACTTATGGTCGTCATTGAGATCTGCATATAAATAGCTCTGGTCATACCAGGGGATTATGTGGCACGTGGCTATGGGATCGTTTTGATCGAGGTGATGGAAAACCTGTGTAATGTAATAAAATATATTGATCAAAAATCTGTGGTAATCTTTAAATAAAACTTTAAAGTATAAGTGTTTAAATAAATTCGCTTAAAATTATTATTCTTTTGATAAGAGTAAGTTGACATTAAAAGTTCAAGTATAAGCTATGGATAAGGTAAAAGATTGCAGTAAAAAGTACTTGCGAATCTGTAATAAATAGTTGTAGATCTCTTAAGTCTTTATTTAAGTTTTCATTTGTTTATTAAAATTGAATTTTAGTTTAATTGGCTTGTTATAGCATATTATGGTATCATAATCCAGTTGTTCTTTTAAACAATATAGCAAGTACAAAAATGCTATACAATGAATTATGTTTATTGTTGCATTCTAGTTTTGCACAAACTATCGTAAACTACAATAGCCTGCATCGCAAAGGAAACCAGAGGTAGTAAGCTTCGACACCCTCTGTACGAGAAAAATAAATGGGACGTATATCCCCGCGTGAAATAGGATTGTAGCTATTCTAGTCTACGAAACAAAATGTTGTATTCATTTTTGTATAAATTTATTTCGTGTATAAGTAAAAATAATAATTGATGCAAAATTTTCTGGTTTGCAGTTATTATTCTTCTTTTGTTTTGAATTTGATCGGTTTATAGAGTAGAGAATAGAATTGGACGTGATATTAATACTGGAGGCAAACTACATACTGCAAATTATAAAATTTAACTAAAGAAACAATATTTGTGTTTTTAAAGATTAGTCATTTTGACGCATTTTCAAACATTTAAATAAACAGTTTATTTTCTTAGGTCCCGTTTCTTTGGAATTTACTTTGGTGGACGAAAAAGAGATTTAAAGAAAGAGACAAACCCTTATTACATTATCATATCAAAGGCGTCGTGTGAGAGGAAATTTCTTTTGGCAACTCTTCGGGAATATGTTTTGAAAGGATGGGAGCAATGAATCCACCAAACACAATTAAGTCTTGATAAATGGTTGCCGAAAACCCTAATCTAAATATTTAATCGAAAATTCCCCTACAATTTTCACGGAGTGGGTGCATTGTTGCATTTCCTTTATGGGAGGGTTATACATGACGAAATGGACGTGTTTTGAATTCGATATTCGTTAGCAAAAGTGATATGGCCTTTTTGGACGAATACAATAAAGCAAGTACAAAAAGTGAAACATTAATTGACGTACGTGTAAGCAATTAATTTGTATTGCATAAAAATAAATCATAAAAAAGAGTTATATATTATAAAAATAAATTATACTAAATACTGCATGATCTATTTATGCTTATATACGTTCTTAAGCTTATAATTTATAAAAAGTAGGTATGATTTTAATTAAATTATACATATAGCTGCAATTTGTATATTATTATTTTAATTTATACTCAAAAAAGATAAGATAACTTAAAATCATAATATTCCCTCTAAAAATTCCGTTTATCGATCAAAGATAAATGCGATACATGGGTGGATAGCTCGTATAATTGCAGTGAAGTGAAGGAATGTAACGAGTCCTAATGCAGGGGTGTCACCCTACTGTTCCAATGCAAATAATATTTCTTTCTGACAAATATTGTAGTGTTAATCCATAAAAGGTATTCGGTGCCCCTTTGCACGAACCCTATTCAGTTTTATAAGTTTCTTTATTACCCGCGAAAAGTGCAATGAGTCAAACATGATTTGTTTCCCCTGATTAATTTCATTGTTCCTGTGAAAGTTGATGCATGCCTTTTCTGCTGTAGTATTCTTCTTTATAATACTTTTTATTTCAGTTTTTATTTAAAATATAAGTAACAATATAAGTAACTACGTATAAAAACCAACTTTTGGCTTTTATATACACAAAATTTTTTTTAAAAAAAATTACAATTATTAAAATTAAAGCAAAAAGTTACATTGTAAAATTTTTAATGAAAATTTAATTCGTAATTAGTACAAACGACAAATAGTTACGTTACTTTAGCAAAAAGTAACATAACAAAATTTTGCTAACCGGGTTTAATTAAATCCATTCAGGCCACCATTGTTTTGCTTCAAGCGGATTGCCTATTCGATTCGGAGGCTAGCTTTCGGGGGCAATTTTCCAACCGATATAAGTAGGCACTTAACCCGGTTATATTACGTTTCGGCTTCCTCTAAGGGGAAAGAAGCATAAACTTCGCCTTCCTGACCCACCGAGCGAAGAGATATATGTCTTGAACGCTTTCGCCCATCTGTTTCCGTAATTGGGTAAAGCCGGGTAAAATGGATAACGAATTTTAGATTGCGGTTCGGTGCGTTGCTTACTAGACTACTAGTATTGGTTACATACATACACATGCCTTGCTAGGTTCCTTATAGACTAGAGAGAGTTCATGAAACCTTATTTTTTCAAGATATCGTGATCCAGTACTGTTTTACTAACAATGTCATACATCCACGTGCACATTCGAAATTAGTTATTTATTATGTATTAGTAAAAAAAAATCATAACAAAAACAATTGAAAACAATGCTCTTTATAATTGTTTATGTTTTCATTAGCTATAGATTACGTTCAAAATTTAGCAGCAATCCAAATCACAGCTCTTAAGCCAATTTTGAGCACGTAGCAAAATGGCTCAAAGCCGAACAAGTCTAAGTAAACTTTACCTTAGCTCCGAAGCCAGATCAGATAGTCGAGATTTACAATCTGCTAATTAACCCCGGAATTCCCTCACCGCCAAGTCTCAACTCCATAATGTGTAAACCACACAGCGCACGTAGATAAGACTCAGACGGTACGATATCGCAACAAATTACGAAGTTTGTGCTTCTACTTCTATTGTGTATGTTAGCAACTTTGTGCCCTGATATGGGGAGACAACGCGCTTATTGGTTGCCTGTTGGCTACGGGAAATAGGGGTTTATTGATATTAATGAATGGATGGTGAAATAAGACACGAAAGAAATATATGAAGGATAGTAATCAAAATATACGAGTACATGACAATGAAATAACTATAAAATAAAGTATGAATCAAATATACTATGTATGTATGTGCATTATAACTTGTTACGTAGGGTATCAAATCTACATTCGATTTAATGTTTAGTAATAGTGCACACCAATCATAATTGTCTACATATTTAATATTTCAGCAACATGATTCGCTTATTTTGCCGCAAAATTCCTTTAGCAACGTTCCTTACAAAAACAAACCTACCTGTATTGTCTGTATAAAAGTATAAAAGCTTAATGGATAAACCGAATTACATGTATGAGGCCGATTTTCCTCAAATAACGTTTATTCTTGCTGCTTAGACTCAGTAAATAGTCGAAAGATTCGCAAAGTCCGAAAGAATTTTGCGCTCCAATAGTTATGGTTGACTCGTCCAGGAAAGGTTCAGTCAGTCGAGGTAAAAAGCGCTAGCGACCCCTACCGACTGTCTGGAGAAATCTACGTGCTCACCGAAAACGTAGACGAACCGAACACGTTTGTGAATACTAAATCAATAGGAAGGTAAATAAACAATTGTAGGCTAGGATCCTATGTAACAAAGGGAGATGAATAAAGTTCGTTATAGAAAAAGATAGTAGTTATAAATGTTCTATTTAGGGAAATATTGTGGTTAAGTAATTATAAAAAATGCACTCAAATTTTTTTATTTTTAATACAATATAAAAAGATTTATTTCTAAACTTACGGTGAATTAATTATGACCTTCTTTTATTCAAGACTATTACTGTACTGTAATGAATTAAGTTTCAAGTTAATCTTAGTATACGCACCGTTAGGTTTGTTTGTATCTGTGACATAAACGTAGATTGGTTGTTGGCACTAATGACAACATGAGCCATATCTGTACCCTATATAAGTACGTTCAGACTCTAACCGACTGTGTAGCGTTAATTCTCTGCGGCAACGTTCCAACGACTGAATTTATTATTACAGGACTAGTTGAACAATTGCTCAAATAGTACAATAAGTGTATAGGTGTTAATATATTTTGGAAAAGTGTTAAAATGCAATTAGGTTATAATGACGAGTCCAAGACGAACTAAAAAGAATAGTGTCCAATGTGCGTTACAGAATAGTCTAGACTGGGACTCTCCCTCTGTAGAGACAGGGACAGTGAAACGAAGACGTTCTTTACCTGAAACTTCAGGACAACGTAACACGCAAATTGGGGATCCAATAATAGAAGTACGAACTCCATCGGACTCTGGCAGTGGCACGTCGAGGAGTGAATCCTTGATAGAAATAGAACAAAGGATCTCTTGCATTGTCAATGAGAACAGGTCGTCTCGAAGCACCTCTGAATCGAGCGACGTAGAGATAATTATCGACAGCATATTAGGTGACCCTAACATTGGAAGCCTTAATGATGGTTATCTACGCGAATCCGATCCTTCTCAATCCTTTACAACTTTTAATAAAAATGCGGATACCGTTGCTGTTGATAAACAAAAAGGGCATCAAAGGAAGCTAAAGATCCCAACGTTAACAAATAAATACAAAATTAATGAACCAAAACCAGATGCTAGAGTTAATGATAAAACCATCCTACCTCTATTCAAAAATACTGTAAGAGAGACTGAACTGAAGAGCAATGGCAACAAGAAAAAAGTAGTTTCTAAATTGCGATTGCCTTTTTCACCAACGAAAACAATGGATAAACCAAAACTGAATCTTTTTCAAAATAAGCTGGAATTCCAAGATTCATTGTTATCGTCACCTGTGCGACGTACTATCTCGAATGAATACGTGCGTCTTAAGTTTGGCAATGAGACCCTTGTAAGAAGAACGATAAATGGGAAGTCCATACCTAAAATCATGCCTAAAATACAGTCAATAATACCTGAAAGCCCTGTAGAAAACGAAGATCCATCTATGAATCTGAGTCCAAACAAAAAATACACTGTGACTGTCAATAATCAAGTCAGATGTGACAAACACCACTACGTAGTATTTGACCCAGGAACAGGCTTTAAACCTGAAGAACAAGTAAAGTCTAAAATCCCTCTCCGATCACCTATGAGTGAAAAATCGAAAACTCTTAAATCTCCTGACGCTGAATCATCTAAAGTTCGTCCAGTTATAAGTGATAGTGATAGTGGGATTCTTAGTCCTAACTCTTCAGTTGAAACGAGTGCGGATGAGGCGTCGGCATACGCTAATGCCGCTGCTTTTGGTTCCACGGCAAGAAGATATGTTGGGGAACATGATATACGTATTCTGGATCCTGGATTAGCCAAGAAAGCTGCTGAACAAATAACGGTATGTATGGTATGCTATATGGAATAAAAACACAAATTATTAAATTCTATAATATAAATAATAATAAATTTATACAATCACGTCGTTTAATTCCTTTCGGGGTGGACCTTTGTGACATATACTCTCATTAGATATATTTATTATTCGCATTGAATAAAATAAAACCACTATTGATATTATGTGTAGTCATGCTTCTGTAATTTAATCCGATTTTGTGGAACTTTTAATTTCTAGGCAACTCAAAATACAATAATAGTCATTATGTGTGTAATATAATCTCAATATAAATGCAATGGAACATAAAAGTCGACTGAGGTAAAACATGAATAGAAAAGTAGTGAAACATAAACTAAACTTTACACTTGGGTTAGAGCCATTTTAAATCGTAGCAGACGTAATCTAACTTGGGTTTGAACTCGCATTTTTCATGTCGAATGTTCTAAAAGATTTAACTTCGTAGAGAAGGGTTAACTTAGGAAATAGGAATTCTGAATAAAAGCTAAGGGTGAAAATATACTCTTAAGTTCCAATGGAAAACCTGCTAGAATTTGATAAAGCATTCATACATATTTCCACAAATAATATAATACTACCTCTACCAGTATAGATAATAGTAAAATCTTCGTGGTCTTATTTGAAATATTATTGTTATGTAAATTAGTGAATAATAAAGAATATATTATTGGAAAGTATTTGCAACTAAGAGCAGCAATAGGAACCTTTTTCGGATGCCTTAATGAAATGCGAAATAAATACAATTAGGGTAACTTACTGCCCTCTATCAGTGGATAGCGGAACTTCGTAGTATTTAAAATAATACTATTGTTTCTCCTTCATTATAGATTCTATTTCTTTAACTAAACTTAAATATTAATACCTATCTTTAAGCACTTTTTTGTTATTTTGCTCAAATGTGAAAGGAATGATTCTCAGGAAAAGCTTTGAACTAAAAAGTTTTTCTATTCAAACAGAGATGGCGCTTGCTACATTGTGTACTAAGATACTATATACTCGTGTGGCTTTCGGTTTTAACTTCAGGTTTTTTTAGGCATACATATTATATTGAAGGTGATTGGTTTTTATAAATTAAAATATCAACATTGCAATTATGAAAGAAGTACACCGAGTAACCTTATAACATATTCATGCAACAAAATAACCAACCACATCGATTGAGCTTTTTATTATGTCTGTTTATGTAATTGATATTGAATTGTTTTATTTTTCTTACTCCATTATTTATTCATGCCATTTGGTGTCTAAACAAGACTAAACTTAAAATTTAGCTATTTAAATTCAAAACAATAAGTCTTATCATCACCTAATAACATTCCGCACATGCAATTCGTGGTTTGAATGTGCTTGTAAATTATTCCTGAGATGAATAAATAAGTAGATATGACTATTCTTAGTGGCACTTAAATAACATAGAATAACAATAACAATAGTAATTCATTGCGTACTAATCAGTAACCTAAGACAGAAGCTTAAGTTATCAAATCTTTGCCTAATGATTGCTATTTTTCATGAGATAATAAACACGCATAGGTTGATAGCAACGGCTCGTCGCAACCGTTGAAATATGTTGTCTTATACAATGATATAAGTTGTTTTCCTCACAGCTTTAGATCCTTAGAAATATGAGTTTATCCAGGAACAATCATTTCACATCGCATCATCCAGTATTTAATAAAAGAAATTATCGAAATTGCATTGACAATTTCCCAAAAATACTTTTATCTGCAGTGAAAAAGCATTCCCTTGCACTTATTAAGTTTACACCCGCTAATGAATGTAGGGTGCTTGAGTGGCTGCGTTAACTGCTTTCGCACTCTACGTAGGAAGGGGCTGGGTTCGAGTACCGGGCGGCACTTCACAGGGAAATGATGGGGTTCGAAACAAGGTTTAAAGGGCAACCTTTCTATTTAAGTGTGTTGATTTGTCTGTAATTTTCTTTATGGATTAATAATAATTGTAAATGTTCGTTGAGATTGTTTTGCAATATCACAGATTATATAGTGTTATAATACAAGTATAGATGTCTCATCCTACGCAGGGATTGCCACCAGTCCTAAATATGCTAAACGGACGAGAAAAACTTCGGTCTTGTTTTAAAACATATTCTTGTCGTTGTTGTAACTGCTAACATATAGTTGCATTTACATATAACGATGGCCCAAGCCTTCGTTAATCATAGTTAATCACACTTTAAATTATATACTATTTTAGTATTTATTATTACTATTTACTTATTATTACTATTTATTATATATATTATATACATTTACAACATTTCCTCCAAATTAAAGTAATACAATACACAAAACATACATTCAAAAGCGACCTATAACATACATTAAATCTACAAAGGTTAAGGAGAGTTCTATGTCTAAGTATATCTATAATATCTACAAAGTGTATGCTGAGCTATATGCCATTATATCTATATGAGGAGCTTTGATCCCCGGGTAGCCGCGGGCCTCCAGATTGGCGGGGGCTGCGTAGGCCTGCCTAGGGACAGTAACCTAATTACGCACTCCAGAGATTTTGAGAAAACTCTAGAAAGGTTAACGAAAGTGTAGCGAAATATTTAGATATCAAAGGTTAAACAATCTTGCAAGACATTTAGAACAAATTTAAAAACAGTAAAAAACAAAAATTTTTTTTTTCTTTTGTTTGGTTTTGGAATATTTATATGCTTGTTTTGTAATTTGTAAGAAAATTAACTCGTATACTGTAGTATTGAAGTTAGTGAATTATTGTCTCATGAATAAATAGTTGTAAGAATTCGGAACACTTTAGTCCGTTTAACGTGTTCGATACTGTATCTGTATTATTTTGTTGGTTTACTCTTCTTCTACGAAAATATTACTTGCTGTTCCCGTGAGAAGCTCTTGTCTGTATTTTGTCGACATCTGTGGAAACGCCATTCGGAATCTTGAACCCTAACGATAGCTTCTCGATTGATTGGGGTGTAAAGCTGACGTACTGATCTATTTTTACGGACTTTCAATATATTTTCTGCCTAACATTTTTATACCATCATATCAAAATATTTTATATTTAATCATAGATATGTATTTCATTGTATTTATTAAAAAAGGTTACGTGAATCTGGAGTAAGAATATAAATTTAAAAGCAATTTAAAATTTCGTTATGTATGTACTCTAGTCCATTTCACCTCATCTTTTCTCTATACTATTTATCACATGTAACATCAGCATTAGTTGTATTATCGTATTCACGTTTTTTCTTTCTTTTCTATTTAACTTCCTTTTTTAGTTGCTATTATTTCTTTTTTACATAAAATTAAAAATATCCGTATACAATTTTACTAAGACAATCAATCATTATAAATATCTTACAATCTGTCGTTATATTGTAATAGTCAAATGAGAATAATTCTCGCCGCTGCTTTAACTAATTTATCAATGGCACACCTTTTCACTTATTCAACGGAAGTAAGTAAGGGGCCATATTTCAATCTGTGTGCTCGTAAATACTGGAGCTGGGATATGAATCACACAAATGGCCTGGCTGCGGCAACATCTTTGAGATATTGGGAAACGTTACTACCCCCATTTTGGCTATCGAAAAGCTTTGACTTGAATTTCACTTGTTGGTGCTTTTATTCCTTGCTTTGTAGAGAGTCAGTAAAAGGTTAATAGGAATACTTTTGAGAGAAAGAAGGAACAACATGTTGCTAAAACTGCAATTGTATTGAGTACAAGAAAACTTTGATAATTACTACTGTATCACGTCAAAGTTACTTAAATAATATACTCGTATAATGATGAGATCTTTTTTTAATTTACTCTATAATATACTGGATAATGATATCAATCTTCCTTAAGACTTGTCATAGAATATTAATTATAATAAACACCTCTGTATCCGGTCGAAGGATTTATGTCTTTTTTGTGTGTTTACTAACTTTTGATTAATGTTTCTTTTAAATAATCGTGCAAAGATTATCAGTAAGTCCTATTAAGCAATGGTGTCACTCTCAGTTAACGGTGATGGACTCACCACCTGTCACGTTCAGTAATGGTGTAACGTGGATATTAAGTGACCAAGACTTTCGTAGTGATGATGACGGCAATCTAGCTTAGTAGACTAGTCAGTTATCCAAAAAGTTACTGAATATATTATTTTCGGAGTATCTGCCTACCACAGTATAGGATTGAGTAGACATAAATTGATAGTCTGTAAAGATACGGTAATAATATGAGTAAAAATATACTTTATAAATAGGATATTATAATGTTTGATTCTAATAAAACAGGCGTTGGTCTTGCTCCAAAAATACAATGTTTCGTGAATATTATAATCTCTTAAAGTTGCTTGATGCTCGAAATAAATTGCTCGAGCATTTATTACGCTCCCCTAACTCCTGCGGGGCGTTAGGAGTCCAATGACAGCTGACAGGCACGATAATTAGCATGATCATGCTATTCTGGTATCGCTGCTGTGGCGCCAGAAGAAAGAAAGCATTGAAAGTCATTGACAATAACTTCATGAGGCACTTTGAAGCTTTGGATATGAAGTGCAATGCAAGTTTTAGAGGATTTATATGATTGTAGTATTTTGTACATACATCTTTGTATATCTTGTCAATAGGATAACATTTTGAAGACGGTGAGTTTTCTTTGTTAATAAATTGGGTATGTGATGAATTTCATAAGAATGTTGCTGACAGAGTACAAGCCCTTAGTTAAATTGATGTTAAGTTTTATTCAATTTAATCGCTGTGCACTAGTTCGCTTTTCTATCAAATTATTGTCATCAATAAATATGAATTTGTTTTAATTTTAATGCTGAGATAATCCAACTCTTAAACACCTAAAATTGTTGATATTCAATCGAAACCAATCGCTTAAACTAACCATTATTTAAATCTGAATAGCGAAGAAATAGATTTTTCTCTGACAGACCGAATCCAATGTCTTTTTCAGTATTATTGCAAAAGCCATTGGAGATGACAAGAAAATGTTTTAGAGCTGAAGGCTTTACAGTCTTTGAAGTGAAAAATTCGAGAAACTTAAAAGTGGCTTACCTGAGAGAGCGGCTGCGAATTTCAAAGTAACAATATCTCAGTTAAATCTTGCAGAAACCTCGTTTCATTTTGAATCGTAAAACTGCTCCGAAGTTTCATGTTGCCTACAAGGTTTTTGTTCGCGTTAAAAGGTTTTTTCTTGCTAAGTAAACCCGGGAAAAAACATGATATTATTTTTCTTTCTCATCTGTTCAAAGAGGTTGTTGTAATTGAAACCAAATATAAAAAACAGGTATGGAGTTTCAAAGTTGTTGATTTGATATCTAATGTGTATAAAACATGTACTAAAAGTTACGAAAATTGCTATAAATTGGATTTTTAATTGTTGAATAATATTCATTGAATACTACATTATTTTAAAATTATATATTTATTATCACCCTAATGCAATTGGTAGAGACAAGAAAGTAGAGGCGTGAACTGAATATGTACAAGTATGTAAGTTATAAAACACAGAGCACATTCGATAACGCCATAATATTTTTATATATAAAAGAAGACTTCATACTATCTTTTCTATAATAAGTCCAACAAATTAATTTTATTTACGTATATGTTATAATATAGGTATTGCATACGTTCTGATCAGAGCCACGGTCAAATTAAATTTTACTCTATTCAAAATACTCGAACCCAGTCGCATGTCCGCATCTTTTCTTTGAGGACAACAAATTACAATCATCCCCGTGCTGTCACTTCGAATAACTCAAATCAATTTCCAAAGAGACGGGGTGTTTGAGATAAATCGACCGTCTTGGTTTACATCCGAAAACGTACATCTTCCTTCGCTTATTTAATTTACGTGCGTGCAACTGCATCCCTGCGGGAGACAGGAAAGCTCCTGATTCAGTGGCGATCGATAACTAGAAAAACTTACTTATATGATGAACTTTATACGTAACTAGTGGAAAAGATTTACGAGAGTATTAAACCTCCTTTCTCTTCTGTGGATTTCTGAGTTAAAGGGAATATCAAACGAGAGTATCAAGGGTATAAAACCTCTTTTCTGTTTCGTTATATTCTTGACACGACGCGACGTACATTAATAAAAGTGAATCAAAATTGTATCATAACTTGGTGTTGGTAAACTAATTCATCCGAAATAAGTTTATACTATAGAAGTGAAATTAAACAGTCAACAACAACCCGAACATGAACCGTAAGCCTATTATGCCCATTAAGTTCCAATAAATAAGAAAACTTTTCCGTTACGGGCGACTTCACAAAGTTGTATTAGAACACACATATATCAAACGGACAAATAGTTAGAACGTAATTTTCTCGAGTTTTATTCCAGAGGGAAACTGAATAGGGAGTAAATCGGGTATCTACGGTGTACGTGGTGGCATCGGAAGGGCGAGATCGATCCGCACCGCCCCAGTCTCTGTTTGCTCTCTGGCCTGGCTGAACGCGCGAAAGCCTGGGCCGTGAATGGCGGGAAAATCTGAAACATCGCGCGCACGTGACTTTGATAGTTTTGAATAATACTCTCGAGATTTTTATATTTTACTGACATTGTGAATGAAATTTGGTGAATTTGTACTTCAGTAAATAACTATATGACGATTAGTTTAAAGTTTAATAAGTTTGTGTGTTTTATATTTTATAATAAGAAAATGTTTTCGTAATTTTATTTTGGTGTTAGTACTGAGACAACATTCGTGTCGTTGCTAGGAGTATATTTTATCAAATAAAGTATTATATTTAATAATATAGTACTACAGGTGGTTTTGCTGCTCAGAAAAATATTAACGTTCTTTGATTTTACAACATCAAAGTATATTCCTTTTAGGAGGTAGGATAGTATTTTACTTCTCTACAAGTTAATCACAATGCCCTTATGAATTACTTTAGTATTCTATTTGAGAAAGACTCTATTTTTTACGTGAAACTCATACTCATTTTGTAGTTACTATGATTTTTTACTAAATAACTTAATCAGTGACGTATTTTTAGCATTAAAAAAGTTAGGTCGTTATTCGGTGTTAGGCTCTAAATACTTTTTCATTTCGCTAATTAATGTGTCCCGATGTGCTATCAATCTTGTTAGGGATATAATATAATATTTGTTCTTAAATTTTGGTTAGATATACAAGTTAATAAATCAATTAATGAAATCAGGCGTAATCTTTAAAGTTTATACGTATATAAATAATCTTCAAACAATAAAAATATATAAATCGTAGTATACCTTCCTTTTTTAAGCTTTCCAGTAAGTGTTTATTAATACAATAGAAATAAATTATTAGAGGCACATGTACAAATAACTGAGCCCCATCTGGGTTACAAAGGAAGTAGAATAATCGTTACAATCTCCTCACGCTACCCCCATTCATTTGTGATAATCCCGGTTTGACGGCACGAGAGTACAACATGCCCGTTTTGTAATTGTTTCTAACCGCTATGTTTAATTATTTGCAGATAACGAAATTTGTTTATTCAAATTCGTACAGTAATGCGGGTTAGTATTTTTGATAGTGTAAATATTAAAACAGGATACGCCTTTTTGATAATGGATTAAAAGAGCAATGCTAAAAGAGCTATGAATTATGCGCGCATGAATAAAAACTAAGCTAGACAATACTCGTAAATATGTAATATATTTTAATGTTTGTGTTAAATACGAAGTGAAAAAAGAGGTTTACTTCTTTCAGCTTATAAAATGCAGACAAAATCTGTAGAGAAGAGAATGAAAAGTAATTTGTCTCAATAGCAAGCTTGTAGTTGTTTCAAAGGTACTTTCTTGTTTCTCCTCCTAATATCTCCGGAGCACTACAATCAAGAATTCCGTTTAATTCCGCTCAGTGTTTCCAATAACGTCCAAAGTCAGCTCCACACCATTTAACCGTGAAAAAGATCGGCTATCTAAACAGGAAAAGTCATTAATGGACGGAATCGAATTTGTTTACCCTGAAAATACATTTTGAATCGGGACAAAAGCTCTTTGAATACCCCTTTGTTTCTCTTGACAATAAGTGGACGAGGACTTTCCTATGTGCACATATACATATGTATAGGTAGGATGATAGTACATGAATCCACGTCATTAATTTGTGTTCCCGTCGGTTTCGGATTGTTGTCATTCGGCCACAATCGATACTCAATTTGACTCGAACTCAATGAAGGTAATTAATAAGTAATTTACGCAGGTCTGTATCGTGTTGTCCCTGTTAGAGTACCGTAAAAGGGAACGTCGATTTAATAGTTTTCTGGATATTATTTGATATCCTCGTTTATTTAATGATTCTATTTTTTATATAGTTTTAGGTATGTATGTCACTTTACAATATTCCATCAATAAATCAAAAAAAATTGGAAATTTTAATTGATATATTGAAAATTATAGCACTGCTACCTTATTTTAATAGTTATAAGTATTGCGTTACAATGGATAGGCACTTACCTATTAGGCTATCTGACTTCCCGTTTTTAACTTTCTAAGCTTTTATTTTGTCACGTTTCTTTTGTTTTCGTTGAGGTCATGACTTGCTAAAATATAACAACCTTATATGTTTTGGCTTACGTAAAAAACGTAAGGTAGTTGAGTGACGGAGCATTGTTATACCATTAGCCAACAAGAGAAACAATATGAGCACTAAACTCGCAACACATGGTTGTACGGAATACCGACAAAAGCCGACTAATTTGCATCTTGATTAGGTGTTGATTTGAAGTAATGCCCGCATACATGCATAATTTCAACGGGAATTTCAGGCACCTACAGAATAACTGAGTGACCGGCCACTGTTTCACGGAACCATTCATGACCATTTAATTAAGATGTTGCATTTGCTATTCTAATTAGGTATTGTGCTGGGTTTAGTTACCTAAGTACTAATCGTGGTAAGATGTTTTAATTAACACTGTTTACTAGTGATGGGGAATAAAGAGCTATATTAAAAGTATAGTTGATATTACTTATTATAAATAGTGAACGATTGGTAGAGCCTCAATATTTGTTACATACATAAATACGAGTACATCCCTACTACGTGAATTGAAATGAAATACTTTTACCTTTGATACTACAATGAGAAATTGTAGTCTGTGTTGTAGTTTATAGAATTTATTTCATTAATTCAAAATATTGAAATCTTTATTTATTGGCTTCTTAGTTGTACTATAATTTGAATAAGCTCAATTGTCCAACAGATTATAACTACAACTAATATTTCTTATTTACGACTTAACAGCCATTGTTAAGTCTGCCCAAAAGAGTTAATTATAACACGAACTGTTTTCTTAGGAAACAGGAAGAGCCGTAAGTCATTTCCTTGGAAAGATGTTGTCTGTCTACAGTTTTCTTAATGTTAAATCACTGTCTGTTCTCTAATTATCTTGGCTATACAAAGAATACGATCTGGGTTAAAAATAAACATGCGGGTATATTGTCAAGTTCGCGCGTGTCCTGAGTCCTGACATGTCGTAAGGGGAGGATATTTTGGTCTTCCTTTACATCATAAATGTTTAGATGGGTATTTTTATTAGTTAGGGTTAGTGTTTTATTGATTTTGATAATTTGTTGTTTAGGTATATGACTGATGTGAGTAATTTTTATTCGATCAATATTGACAACGAAATCAACCTTATAATTATTAGTAGGAAACACAATATCCTACTAAGACACATTGTTATATGATCGTACGTACTTTCATCAAGTGTGGAAACAAAATAAGAGCGAAGATCATTTTTTGCGTAACCGTACTTCAACCAAATTTAGTAACAAACTGACAAGGACTGTTAAGAACTAAAACAAACAATAATAAATATAATAAATATTCTAACAACATTTCGAGATATATCTGATGCAGTAGCTCATTGTCGCACACGCAGTAGTTACCACGGTAACGTTGATCTCCGACTCATTTCTTCGTCGTCGTGATCTAACGAACCTCTGTCGGTTCAATGAACGGAGTGCATTGTGAAAACTATATTTCAAGCCCCATCAAGTTTTGCTTTTCTTTTCAAGTCTATGCTTTTGTCCAAATATTTTCTCCACGAGTTGGTTACGCTACTTTTATTATTTCATCAGTTAGTAATCCGATGTTATTGTTAGTGTTATGGCTATGTGATTTAACTAAGTGCTCTGGAGAGTAATTTGTCTGATAGGATAGTTCCTAAGCATCAAAATACACAACGTCCAATCTTGAATTCAACTTGTGTCCTAAATGAGACTAATTCATGTCTCCAGATTGTGAGCACACCATGGCTAATATGATTATTTAGCTAGAATACAGTTCTCAGTATCATAAAACATGAATAAATATATATTTATTTATTTATTAAAAAACTTTATTGTACGTACATGCTCCAATGAAGCTGAACTTTTAGAATACCAAGGCATTCTTTTTATAATATTTTCCAAATTTTCTACTCCAACTGAAGTCAAAACTTGTAAACCCCTTACTTTCAGTTCCTCACCTAGATTTAGTTAGATTATGGGTCAATCAGGGACCCTCCGCGCTCTGCCTAGAATTCGTCATGTCATCAAAATGCTGTATTCCCCTCACGTACGTGCGACCCATTCGGGAAGCTATTTACAAAGGTTCCTATCTACCTACGACACCAACTGCCGTATCATAGGGGTTGTATAAAGAGGAAAATATGACAAATCGTCTGAGAATATAAAAGGAATCTCTTGATTGCTGTATTCTGTACTGGAATCTAAAATTCTGTAATATAGTATGCCTCTTGCATACAATGCAGTTGGTCTATCATATTAGTGTGAAAGCAATTTCATATGTTGTAAAAGTGATATGATTCCTTAGCGTCACCGTTAGTAAGGTAATAAACTAGAAAGAGACAATTTAAATTAGCTTTTTGTGTTGTTAAGCACTATATATTAAAGGAATACTTTGAACTAACCAAGAAAATATATGCGCTTTTTGAATTATACGGAATTATAATACTATTTTTCCACTAGTATAAATTAAATGCGGTTTTATCATGGAATTGTAAATCTGTAGGATAGCATTTATATACGCAGAAGTCATACTTATTACATTTTTATTTCCTTATTTAGCTAGGAAACATTGTTTATTGGACATATCGCATTAATTTGTTTTAAAATACTCAGTTCTTTATGAACATTTCTCCCCTTAAAACATAGTTCTACTATGTCAACCTTTTGGTGTCAAACTGCTCTATCGTACACTGTTACACAATTGACCGTTAGTGACACACCCATGTTTTTTATCAGGTTCTAGTAATGGAGCCTTTTACAGCTTTCACCAGATCTTTGTACAATTTCGACATCCATTCTCGCGTGATCGATTCCCATTCAGAATAATATTGTAGCCTCTAGATTAAATGTTTAATGGAATCGAGTTTTTAACTAGATTTATGTTTATGTTATTGCAGCAACTATCGTCAAAAAACACTAATTCTATTTTAATAGGATCATGTATTTAAAAAACTATATTACTATCTATAGTTTACAATGTATGTATGTTCATGTTAGCAATATGTAATTAACATGCAGAGAATTTTGAGTATATTTTTATAAGATGCGTAAATTACTTAATCCCCCTCAACTGTCAGTCGCATATGAGTAACCCTGAATCTCGTTAGCCACTTCAACCAGGAGTTAATTAACTTTCAGTTGACTTGGTGTTTATTCAAAATGTTTCGCACCTCGGTCTGGTTTCACCACGTTCTCAAAGTACCCCGCGCACCCGACATTACCTAAACTTTTCGTGCTAGCAATATTGAGTCTTGTTGCTTGGTAATACAGACGTCGCAGGAAGAGTTGATTGTGCAATGCGAGGACCCCAGTGTTTATCTACGTATAAGGATCGATCGCCCGCGAAACCTCCTTAAATTGTAACGATGCTTACGTGATGTTGTCTCAGTACTCGAACCTTTGTTATTTCTTTTTATTTATGTGTAATATTTATTAATGATTTCGAAGGTGGATATTAATCTTAATTTTGGCATAAACTGTGTTGTGATAATTTAATGATATCAAATGTGAAATTAAATAATCGTATTGTATAATATTCTTAAATATTTACGTGAAGAAAAGGACAAATATTGTTATGGATGGAAGCAGGATATGGCAAGAAAATACATGGAGCGTCGCTTTTCAAAATCCCATCGCACAACTATCCCTGCAAGTTTCAAAATACCTGAACCTTGTGAGTTCTACAACAAAGCGACACCTTTTGTCCAGAGGACCCTCTTGTTTGTAGCCGACGAGAGCTCGGGCCCCCGGCCGGGCAGCAGTAAAACGGTGGAAGGCATATTTGAAGAATCCGCGCCAGAAGAGGCTTCTACTTCTAAAGCAAACGATGGGGAAAATGAAAAGTCTCCTAAGAAGAGCTCCTTTTTCTTTTCCCCTAGCAAAAGTTGTAAGCTCACCGGGCGCAGTTTCTTTAGGCTTCCCACAAGTCCAAAGAAAAACAAAGGCGAATCGAACGGGGCGACGGAGAAAGCGGCAACCGAGGGGAAAGCCTCCGCCGCGACGAGCCTCATCAGCTACGCACCCGGATGGTCGCTGAAAGGCGAGCACCTCATGAAATGGCAGGCGTCCGGGAAAACGACTGTTGAGGTAACTTTTATATTTATTATAACAATAACTTTCTAAATTGGGCAAGGGGATCGGAACGCCCCAAATGAACTTTCCGACCGCAACAAGACCAATTATTCACCACAGTATTAGGGGCTAGCAATAACATTTGAGAGTTGAAATTGTGCATGCAAATCTGAAGTTAGACTTGTCAAATGCGAGGGTGATATTTTTCACAAGAAAATGAAATTTTCAATTCAAAAGAGCCCTCAGGTGAAAGGGAGCGTCGCCTCTTGTGCCGCGCTTAAACTCTCCTTTAATGTAGCGTTTGCCGGCGATTTCAATCTTTTTTAAGTTTTCCTTACAAACACTTCAATTTTATATTTATATTTTATATGATTCTAGTTCAGCTATTTATTATTTTGAATATAACATCAATACTGAAATGATTACTACGAGAATAGTTATTTTTTTTGGATTTGCATACTGGAGATATAATTACACTATTAAGTAATGGAGATTCGAAACTTAAAATAAATGACTATCAATTAATCCTAGCTCTGCGTTAGTTAAACTCAATTGTTTCTTTTATTTACTAAGGGTATTAGAACTAACTTTAAACATGACAACACCAAGAAAATTAACAAATCACTCTACTAAGGTACTCTCTTACTAAATGTAAAGACAGTGCATCAAAGTTATTACTTAAGCAAAACTAAAAACCTTCAGAGGGTTTGAGAAGGGTGCAGGATTTATTAGCATATCTTGGGACAGGCATGTCTATGGGAAAGTGTGTTGGTATCTCATAAATATTCATGCATGTCAGGGTTTCTTCAACATCTAACGAACTAAAGGAAACAAATTTAGGGGTTTCATTGTCTAGAGCAGAGACAATATTTACCTCCCTACCCCATAAGTCTGATTTGTTTTCACTGAACTTTATACAAAACAAATTATACATTATTCATCAAATCTAAATTAATATTATCCTCCATGATTGATATATCATAATTAATTTTCCACGTGACACATTATAGTTCAGCAAAAGTTCACGATCCTCTTTTTATGAAATAATAATTTCATACGTAAACAAGCATACGATAACTTATTACATAAACATTGTGGCAGTTGGTACGCAGCTTGAAGATTATACGAGATTTTTCCAATAATACTGACTTAAGATATACATCATCGTGCTCTTTTCCCCAAAGGGTCTCAATTCGAAGGGTCTCTAATCACTATTGACAGTTGCATCCAAGATTCGTCACGATTAAATGCGTAGAGGTAACGTGAAATAGATCTTATCTCCTTAGTCTTAAGTTCAAAGTAACTTGCATAGATATTTTGTGAATCCACTGACAAGGCCAATGATTATATAAGAATAAGGGGAAGATGATATTTGAAGGTAAGGAAGGAGAAATTACTGCGAATGACAGAACACACTTCAGTATAACTAGGTTTGGTATCTGAAGTGCATTAAAATGACAAAGCAATTATATTCTCTATTCAATTTCTAAAAGCATACCATAGTATTTAATTGCAATTTATTTATCAAACTAATCAACATCCATCTAAATAGAAATTTTGTTATGAAAATATTACTCATAATATTAGTGACCAAAAAAGTGATTTGGATATTCTAAACAGCCAACGTTGTATCGGGCGGCAAAGTCACAGATGGTCCGATATTAAACACGTAATCTTTACAATCAGAATTATGGTCTTAATCCCTGAAGTAATAAGGGTGAAATCGGGGTGGCATATTTCCCTTGAATCGCCACCGTGTGCCGACCCGTGGAAATTGGTTTTCGTGGCTTTTCCAAGCGAACAGTTTCATAGAGTAATACCACGGTCTGGTTATGATATGGAAAATAGGGATCTTTCATCAAATTTGTATGAGGGTATCCAAAACAAATGCCTCTTGTTGTTGTTCTATTGTTATTCGTGCACCAACCCGGTCCTATGTAAAGCCATATTACTTTATTCAGATCAATATGCGTTGGTGATGTGTTATTATGTGATAAAGTAATGTATGCAATAAATATTTCTCTATAGTGTCTATCTATCTCTGTGTAGCGAAACTTATGTGAAGTGTATGATGTACTTATGTAATACAAGAATGATTTTCAATAAACTTTAATATATTTTGTGATACATATATTGTATTGTCTGAATGAAACCAGCTAATTATTATCTTCTACTTGCGTCGTTTCCTTGATTTTTATAACATTTTCTTCAATTCTTATCATCGAGGACAATGGCCGCGAATGTATATGTAGGTATATTGAGAGAGCTTTTTACGTCCATACTGTATTCCCGTTTCTATTCGATTGCGTATCGTGCTGTTTACTTTTCGAATTGCTCTTTCAGTGTTTGTAAATAAAATACACTATTCCGAACTGTAGGTTTGAACTGTAGGCTGGTGTCATTTTAATTTTTTGTGTTTGCTTAGTTACTGTTGTATGAAATGGAGAATTGACACTTGATTTTTGTCACCATACAGGACATGCCAGTCAGTTAGTCTTTCGCTAAAGGATTATCAAATTTAAAAGCTTTTCCTTCATCGTCACTAAGCAATTATTATTATAGGCAATGTTTTATACATAAGATCAATACGACGCGTACTCTGGACCGCAATAGTACACTTTTTCCCTTTCAAGACGAGACAGTAGAACAAATTGTCTTAATGGACGCGTAGCCGTCATGTTCCCATTTAAACAGCTCTTAATAACATTAGCCAAGTGTCCGCTCGCACTCTCAAGTCCTTTTATCACGTCCCCAATGTTGTTTCGGCCATTTTGATTTATGGAGTTGTGATTGCGGCAACTCGATTAAATAAACCGAAGGGACTAACTAATAAATTGTCTCGATTGAAAAATATTAAACGCCTCTTCGGTTTGCGGGTTATGACATTTACAATTACAAGTACGGCTATACGACTGTTATCGGGAGTGGTCGTTGCAAAGAACTTGTGAAGAAACTCGTATGACACGGTTATTTGCGCTGTAATTTTAAATTAAATGATAAGGGATTGTTAATCAATGCATTTTTAACAATCATGTAAAGTTCTCGTACATTATTGACATCAAGTACCTATCCAATATTCTTGATTCAGTATGTACCCAAGCGACTGTGTCATTTGTCAAAGAGTAGACAACTAATAAATCAGAATAAGAAAATTCAATTTTCATTCCACCCACAAATGATTCGGATAATTTGTAATAGTCGAAGTAGTTTGTAAGATAGGTACAGTAGGTATTTGGAAAACCATTCAGAGACTCCCACTTCATACGTTTCAGCGTTATCTCGCAAGAACCCGTATTTCTTTTGTACGTATCTCCCATCTTTTACTTAGAGACAAAGGCAAGACTAATGACACAATAGTGAAACTTGTGTGTGACAAGATTTGACAAAGGGATTTCATTGCGCGCTATAAACGGTTGTTCAAACAAGAAAATGAATCAAATAAGGGTATCCCTGTAAAATACGCTTTTCTAAAAGAAAAAGAAAAAAGTCATGAAAGGTTTTTTGGCTTTGTAAATAAAATCTCATTTTTCTGGTATTCATTAGAGGAATAAGAATGAAGAGGTTGGTTGCTGTTGAATTTTAAACTAAAATATTTTTTTATTTTTATTTACGTGCATTTATTGATTTATTCGACGTGGCTCAGTTGTTTGGGGCTTGGCTCTGTATCAGTGGGTACAGGGTTCAAATCCCGCTTGAGCATGTACCAATGGAAATGAATTTTAATCAATTTCTATGTACATTTTCGTAATAAAAACACATTTACGAAATGCATCGAATTATACGGTGAGGGAAAACATCGTGAGGAAACCTACCTGTTCGTCGAACAGGTAATAGTTAGTGCTTGTAAATGGCGACATGGCTGACCACCTGTCACATTGAGTACTGACTATCCGGTTAACACGTGGGTTGGAGGTGTCCATAGAATTACTACCTTCGCAATTGCGGAGATGGTCACCTGAACCTCTGACTACCCCGCAAGGGTTAATGGTCGTGAATGCGTTTGTTTGTTTTGTTTATTGATTTAAGTGTTAAAATTCTATACTTTTTTATCGTGGTACGAGTATACGGACTTAAAGATGCGACTAATAATGACCTTATGCTAAGGATTCTGTATAAGATTGGGTTCTAAAAATATGTTTAACATGCGAATATAATACTAAAAAAGACTCATAAATCTTTTAAGTGGCAGAGACTAGACTTCATTAGTATAAATTAATCATGATCAGTTTATCCTAAAATTGCGCGGTTAGCAGTAGTTAATATGGTCATTAAAACTCTCAAAGTAATCCTAAATCATTCGTTAAAAAGAAAATAAGATCGTCTATATTTAAATCACGCCAAGAGGGCCGGGTGAACTGTTCTTGATACTTGCACGTCACGCATACATATACGTCATACTCGTGGAGAAAACACTTCAATCACTTTTGTTATTTCACAGTTTTTCTATAATCTATATTAAAGCGCGTAGTGAATAGAAGATGTAGTAATGAGCTGTTCCGCATTGGCGGAGATGGACTTGCAAACATTTGAGTACCAAGAAACAAGGAAATATAAGAAAGGGATGATGGTTATCATGTGTATGTTATTTATATATTATAGATGAACCATTTTTCGTTAATATTATGCCCTTAAATCGACTCAAATACTTTTGATTAAAAATCCACTTTTAACTGATTTAATATTAATATTCAGTTCAATTTAAAAAACTTAAAGAGGGTATTTATTTTTAACTTTCCAACCTGCAATTTGGCAAATCACATTAATGAAAAGAGAGTTGTGCATTTTATTCATATTAAATAATCTTAATTTAATTATATAGATGCATATAATTCACGTCTCTTTTGGATCCCTGGCCAGGGTAAAAAAGAGCATTCAAATGGAACATTGGTGACAGATTGCTAGCCTATCATCCAATAGATCCCAGTGACCCTCAATTATTTAGACATCTTATACAACATGCAGAGAAGAAGAGTAACTAGTCGTGTTACGCATTGGCTAACTACATACTCGTATATTTTTTCATATTACCTACCTATATAAAAATAAACGAGTCCCTGGGTTCAGCGTTCCCTTCCGTATTTTTTGTTGTTATTTTTTCATTTTTGTTATGAATCTTCGAGACACATAACTTTTAGGTTGCGAGAAAACATTGTAGGAAATCCTTGTTATATTTCTTGATAGGCAATAAACACGCTAACAGAACATCACATCTTAAGTTCTGACTATCGAGTGAAATATACCTTCTTAATAAATAAGTAAGATTTCAGTAAAATCTCTTAACATATTTCCTTAACCATAAATTAAACGAGGACAAATTTCAAAGTAACGTTATAAACACAACTATCAAGTGATTTCAATCCGTTCACGAAGTAGCTTAGGGCGTTGTATATCGCCACGACTGTCCATTGATGCGGAGCCGCCTTGGTCGGTAGTCGTGCTACAGAAATAGAACTATGCGCCGCCAGTGCATTGGCTCCGTCTATTTGCTTACCTGCAACCCGGCAGTACAAAAATTAGGCCATCGACACATGTCGTGATGTTCAAAGTGCTTAATAAACTACGCAGCGAACGGCGCGTAAAAATAACTAATTTATGTCATAATAATTTTCAAAAGAATCGTACATAAATTTTAGTTTATGATCCGTGGTTGAAAATTTTTGTGAATTACTTCGCAGGCAGTTATGCATATTATGACTGTGGTATTTACATTTTCTTATGTGACCCTTACGCCACGTGCCAATCATATAAATTTGCATGTTCAAAATTATGTTTTAAAACGTCTCTTTCGTAACAGAAAGCTTCAAGGAAGATTTTCCCAATAGAGAATATGGTCACCATTGAAAAATCAACGCTTGATAAAAATGATCCAATGAAGTTGTTCAGTTTAAGTTTTGAGAATTATTTTGTAATGATCAAAATATTGATAATATATCCTAGATACCATTGATTTATATGAATTTTTTTTTTTGACCGTTTTTGGCTCTGCAAACGGAACGTACTCCAGTGGTGCTTGTTGAGTACAGTTTACAATGGCACAAGCGAAATGTTTCAAGTCCTGAAATAACCATAACATAAACAGCCATTAAAGAGACTGTTTTCAAATTCGTCTGACAAAACGTAACGATCCTTCCCAGCTGTGTGCCTCTTGATTTATATTACGACATAAGTTGGACTGGTTTTTGCCTGCGTTCGTGACCTAATCCTTTTCAATCTGATAGACCCGCTTTAGAAGTACTAGCCATTGTGTACCGAGTTATGAATACTAGGCTACTTTAGGGTTAAGTGGTGCTTGCACGACGAGCAATACTTTATGTTTCACTGTGAAAGTATGGGAAATAGTTACTAATGCATAGTATTATGTTATCTGTACTGATTCTAATATGTCAATTTTGTCGATCATGATAAATTTGGTGAACGTGACAAAGAAAGTATTATATTATATCTCCGGGGTACTATACACTAAGTGATACATATACGAATGTAATAAATAGACGAAACATATTCCTTTATAAACACGTAATTTGTGTATGTTTAAAAATGTTTGTTGTTGTTTGAGAGTATAAAAAGTCTGTATCTATTACAAAATGTATAATTTCAATTGTCTTTTAGAACTCCTATAATGTAGCATAGCATCTTCCTTGTAAATGTTTAACTAGCTAGCTTAGTTTGGATCAACTGTATAGGTTCAGAATGTGGAAATCATGAGCACCAAATGCGTGCGGCTTCCCGGATGCGCTAAGTGTTCACTCAATATAGAAAGCCCATGAAAACTAATGCCACTTCTGATGCAGTCTAGATAGCTAAACATGTATCATGCACATTTTATTATGAACCAAACAAACGAAAACACAAATACCTATAAATAATAATAATGTATAATAATACATAATAATAATAATACTACAACATGGGTGGACATTTATTCTCTCTACAAATATATTTATCAAGAGAGATCTGTTTCGCTCTGCCACAACAGTCCCTCGTGACTTATTAGAATTTTAAGATATTCAAGAAACTGTCCAAACGGAATCTGGTAAAAGCGATAAGTCACGCTTCCTTTATAGTTTATACAAAGGATCTAAATACGTCGGTAGGTCAAGTGTCGGTATCCCGGACGCAAGGTCTTCGAACAAAAGATAGTTTTTTACGTTTCAGTGACAGCTAGGGAGCTGTCACGTCAAGGGCTATAGAGCACCATGGTGCTCATGAGCCGGTATTTGAATAATAATAAATTATGACTATCGATCTAACACTCGAAATCATAGGAAATGAAACGTAACTTACTCGCTGTAATTATTTTATTATTGCATTATCTTCTATTTAAAGGCGTTTATTTATTTATAATGATCCCCCGCACATTTATCTTAAATGAAAAATTATTATAATATCAAAATATAAGTTGTATCAATAAAATACGATATAAAAATAAGACTACTCGTTCTTGAAACTAAGAGAATTGAGGACATTACTAATGAAAGGATAGGATTGGGCTATTCTCTTCAGTTAAGATGATCCTTGGTCGCCTGACTCATTCAGGAATCTATTCCGATTTCACATTCCCAATATATATTTGGAATACATAGACATGTACCTACGTAGTATTTACCCGCCCTCCTCTGTTGTTTGAAAGCTCCAAAGCTTTCGTTCTCGTTAGACGAGCAGTTCCATCGTCGCACGCGCTTAGGCCGTACACGCCGCCCGCGACCGCGCCATCTTGATTTTCTCGTTTTTCGCGCCATACGTATTGTGTTTTCGCACCTAATTGTCAAATGTGACGTGTTGTCTTTGTGATGTGAACTGTCAGTGTAAATGTCTTTTAAATTACGTGAAGATTTAGCGATGATTTTGCCTGTTCAAATTTCTGTTCACACATTATAGTAGATATAATAATAGTATAAAACTTGTTAAATTAACCTAAGTATAAAGTGAACCCATTGAATTTGATGAAATTTAGTCCATTGTTTTGTTGGCTTGGTTCATGTAGCAATTTCAGCATACCAATAATATTTTACTGCAAAGCATGCAATAATACCCGACTTTATGAGATTATGCTCAAATCATAAAACAGTTCAATAGCGTGACGAATCTGTTTTATACGCATTGAAATGAACCAGCACATCGATATGTGGCTTTCCAACAACATCCCACGTTTGTTTATAATTGAAAACAATGCACTTTGACGCACATCTGTGTCCTAGTTCATAAGGACGATCATTGTATTCAATATTAGTAGAGCAAAGACTTAAGAAGTTAATTGATAACGTTCCGTAAATAAATTAATTATTCTTGATAAGCTTATTAATTAATACCTTTGAACAAATAGACAGCTGTACTATCGTCCATAAAGATAAATCGATAGGTACTAAAATGATTACCATTTTACATTGTAACTAGATACTCCAGTTAAAACTCTCTGAACACCATTAGAACTTCTATAATGTCTTTCAAGGTATGGTCTGAAATTAGGCAAACGTGTAGACACAGATAAAATGGAATATACTGTTTACGTACGTACCACAACTTCCTGCCGTTATGCTCTGCTACACGTTGCGGTACCAGCATCTATAAGGATTCTATCGAAAGATTACTTTACTAGTTTCGATTAACCTGTGTATGTATTACTTAATCCATCAATCATCGTATTAAAAACCCGTTCCAAAAAATATAATTGTTTATTTTCATTTCTTTACTAATAATATTCTTTTAACTTACCAACATCAGCGTAAAAAACTGTTTAAAAAATTAATATATTACTTTGTATATGTATTTTATTCATTACATGTACTTAATCTTAATAATATCACATTTCAGAGTAAAAAATGTTACTTAGTGGGTGTACATGCCACTTTAGCTAAAGTCTCTTGATATTCCAACAATCCTTCGCAGGGCCCTTGCAGATGTAATCTACACAACCAACCGGGGTTTTATCTCAGGCACATTTTCCCATCAACGACACCCAAAACGCCTTATCTGTCCAATTAACTCGGATCTGATTAAAATCCTTTCACCCCCTTCTTCATTCGAGATGACAATAATTTTAATTGAATTACTTACACTAAGATTTTTTTCCGAAAAAGATGTAAAAGAGAAATTAGTGATATCTTAATAATAATGCAATTATAAGAGTCATACGTATTTAAAAGTATATAATTAAAATAATAAAAGATATTATCATCTGTGAAGCTAATGATGTAAGTTACATATATACTCATGAATAAGTAAGCAATAATCGAAACATACGAGTTTCTCAATAGAATCTAGCTGTTAAACATCATAATAGTGGAACTCGTTTCTCCAGTTAGCCTGTAAATATTCATATGCATTCACCACAAAAGCAGGAAGCTTCATGTTGTATGGACTTCTCGTCGAACACGTTGCCCGTAGTAAAACGTAAAAGTAGAATAAATATAAACTTATCCTAACGTCATTTCATGTCAACGCACCGCCACCGACGCTTTGTTTCATTCATTTCAGCCGACGAACGAACGACGGGTTTATTTCAACACTGTTTTATTTAACTAGGAGTAATCTTGTTATTGGACTTTAGCTTATACACTAAGATATATCTCGTTTTTATATTGCTTTCGGTAAAACATTTGTAAATAGGTGATAGTCTCTTTCCGGGTGTGACTCCAAGTCATAATATCTTTAAGGTCACCTTAAGCATTGACAATTTTACACTTTAGAACTTGTTGATATATAATATTGATAACAGAGTATCATATTATCTGTAATAATAGTAAAAAATATATTATTTATAAAATACATTCTTAAATGCAGATAGAATAACTATCTGCGTAAACGTTAGAGAAATATGATTATCATGATCGGTTCTATGGTTAACATTTTATTTTGAAGAACTATAAATCCAAATCAATATGCTGTATAATAAATTTGCAATAACCATGCCAAATTATATTTGATGATTAGCTATTTACGCAAACGTTTAAGAATGTGTCATTCTGTGATTCTATTGTTTAACATGATCGATTTTATTTTGTATCGGCTTTACAATGAAAGATTAAGCCGGCCTAACGTTATAGTTTTAACAGCATTAATCCTAAACCAATAAACCTGTAACTGTCAAATAAAACCGCATTCACCATGCAGTTGACATGACATGTTGAATCTGAGTAGGCATGTGAAATAAAGATATACATTTGGCTTTTCTCGCGACACAGTTCTACAGCCTACGCTATACCAGTGCATGTACCAGACAACCCAAATAGTATGGCATGAATAGAAAATAAACCAACTAGGGCCCACCCACAACTTGCAATGAGCCTTTGTCTTATGTTAAATCATTATTCAGATAAACGTACTCTGAATCGACTATCGATATCGATGAACCATGTAATCATCTTAATTTACCAAGCCGTCAAATTTAAGGATGAAATTTGCGTTTGTAATTCAAAGAAAGTAATGTAGAGAGTATATGGATACATCTAGAGAATAATATATATTAACAGGTTCACAAATTGAAAGAAAGAAAGAAAGAAAAACATTTATTCACTGCTACAGATATACATTTTGACATAACACTATTTATACACACTGATAAAAAGTACAAAGTAAAAAGTACAAAATCCTCATAGAGATATTGACTTATAAAACTACTAGGTTACTTGTTTTGTTCATGTGTGTTGTATTTCTATTTTACACTAAATAAATAAATAAAATGATACTTTGTTTTTTTTTATATTTCGAATCAATATTTACGTCTCTCTGTAACCCAGTAAAAAAATTTCATTGTTGATCAAGTTATCGATATAATAATAGTCCCAACCTTAAGCATTATCAGGCGCCTAGTGCTCACGCCTGTACCAAACTTACATTTACATTAATTAATATAATTGCATTAAACTTGTTTTGTTGTAGGTACAAAAATTTCGTTTAACTTAATATTGTGTCTATAACTAAATTTGTTTTTATACTCATTCTTCTTTAATTTAGTGTATTCATAAATGAAATAAAAATAATCTATTTATTTTTAGTATGGTAATATTTTAATCCATTTCTAAACAAAATATGTTTTTAAGCTTTATAAGAACGTGATCTACGGAACGGAAGCCCTAGTAATTCAACCCTTTAGCATAATGTACTCGTGTGCAGAACAATAGGTGCTTAGTCATTTTAATAGATTAAATTTGACAGCTGCTCGGTTGTTACGGTGTAATGGCTACAACGTATAAAAAATCTATTGAACTTTACTATGTATTAATATTTAATCAGTATATTTTATCTCGCAAATAATGTATTGCGATAATAAAATTAGTTATTACAATACTTATTTACGTGAATAATTCGCGTTTTCGCAATATTAAATGCAATTCGCATATCATGCGACACGTACGATGTAGTGTATGCAATATGTCGTAAAATGTCATAACCAATATGGTCGATTCACGCCAGCTGTTAGTTGTTAATATTTTGCTACAACTATGCAAAAGAACCACGTGGATGAATAATTAAATCCTCTGTCAGATAATAACTGTTACGAATAAAAAGAAAAGTTATAGTTTACGGAAAATCAAAACGAAATTTGTTATTGATAATGTGCGATGTCATTTGAACAGGACAAATATAGAATTTTGTTGTTAAAATGAATAGTGAATCATCAAACTTGATCCATAGCTAGTGAGGAATTCCATGATACATGAATTAATTCATCACAATGAACTCGTGCATCAGAGCACCCCGCTCTATTCAAGGATCCACCGATGACGTCACGCGTCAGACTCGCACCATTTTGCAGGTTAGTGAACTGGAGCAGTTTTGAAGTGTGATTTACGATGGGATGACTTCACTTTGAAGTACGATTTCGTCACGGAATAGTGTAGTTAGCTTTCGACATGGCCCTAGTTTTAAACTAGAGCACTGTCTGTCAAATTTATTTCAGTTTGCCTATAAATAACAACAATTGATTCATGAGTGTGTAAATCTTTTTCGGAACGCGTTTAGTCATAAGTTTTTAGCATTTTTAAAATAAGAGATGTGAATCAAGAGCGTTTTCTCTTTATCCCTTTAACTCTATTGTTTGTTAACGGCATAGTATTTTTTATCCATCTCGATCAGACGCGGTCAGGGTGGCTCCAGTTAACTTTGTTTACTCAACGGTCTCATGTTTCCTAACAGCGCCACGCAAGGTGTAGTTAAAAGCGTAAGTTTCGGAAGCGAATTGAGGTCGATGGAAGCTTTTAATAGAAGGCGATTAAGGAAACCCGAACTGTACCGATTTTGACGAGCTGATGGTACCACAGTACATGGTACGCCATAAACGGAGCAGTAATTACCGGCATTCGTCTTATGGCTAAACGTGATTATCCGCATCCACCGCAATCAAGCAATTGTTATCAAGTTAGCCTTTATTTACATTCGTGTACCAACGGTTTAAAGGAATAATGGAGGAGCTTAATGTCTTTGTAACATTTTGATGGAAATTATTCATTTAAAACGATTCCCTGGAACGGTTGTATCATGAAGTTAAAATAATAAACTTTCTTCTCTTTAAAATAACAGTAACAATCTAATGAACTTATGTTTTTTTTCATGTAGTTTGTCTTTATGTATTGTACATTATGGTATGTATATATATTTAAATTGAATAATACGGTCACGTATTCCGAGATTTGGGTGAACCTGTATTAGATAATTGAATTAGCTGTTTCTCTTTGTTGTCGTACCCAGTACCATGTTGTTTAATAAGGAGAAATATCATGTTGGACAGGCAAGAGTAACACGTTGCCTTGTTTATGTTTCACAGCTTGCAAGCAGGACATAGTTGCATCGATTCCAGGAGTTTCATTACAATATCGTTTAGTTTAAATCTACGAGAAGACAAAACGAACGTGATTGTCTATCATTCCAACATCGTATTATTTATGTCTGGACCATGGTTATTGAACTGAACTTGGTGTATCTCAAAAATAGAGATGTTATTTGCCACGCTAAAGTTTTAAAGGGAAATAAGAGTGATGCGTATTAAGTTATCCTGTTTTGTTAATTTAAATTATGGTTACTCAATAAATAATCCTTATAATACATTATACTTGTTACCATTTCGTGAATTGAATCAACTATCTTAATATCACAATGACTCGGAGGCGGAAACCGAATATTTTCTTGACTGGATTGAGCGATAAAAACGTCCCAGACTATAGATCAATTACATTCGGGGCCCCATCACATTCAATCTATATAAACAGCCGTGTGATTCTTTCGCCGATAAAGAGATTAAATTGAAATAAGAATCAGGTTCCCAGCAATTTGGTCTGATAGCAGCTTAAGATCTAAGCATGTGATGTCATATTAAATAATGTTTTCGTGTTCATACTATCTTACTTAACGTTAAGACTCAAACAGAAGTTAAAAGCATATCGATTGAGTCATGATCAAAATTACCAGATTTGGCTGGATTATTAGAATAATTTGACCTACGAGTATGTATGTACTCTAATACGCTTATGGTACATATTATTCCTGTTTAAGGAAATACTTTTACTTATTTCGATATTTTTTATAGTACCTAATGACCTAGCTTTCTCAACTAACACTGCGTTCTTCTACATTTAATATGAATGGGAATACACCGTGTATTTACAGATGAGGCGACAACCAGACGCCATCATCCAATGTACTTGCCCCCATTCCTAAGTGAAATTCCACTTTATCCTGATCAGAATAAGGCTAGAATAATTACAAGGTTTTCTTAGATAACCTGTAAATGAATCTTACAAGTAGATAAAATATATATTGTATAATTCTATCTAATAATACTTATGTCTTAGGCATAGGATTTATAGTATATGTACATAAATATATTAATCAGTATCATCATTATTGTAGTTTTATAAACAAGCTGATTATCTTGTGAAAAAATGACCTACATATTTCAATTCATAATCCAAACTTTATTGACACTTCGAAAATCTTTAAATACGACGTTATATTTTCAATTATGAGTACTATAAATTGTGATCCTAATGTTTACGTTACATAATACACATGTACATTATATTATCTCATTTATGGCTTATTTCATTCCAGATATACACAGACTGGGCGAACCATTACCTCGAGCGGGCTCGCTCCAGGAAGCGCGTGGGTTCGTCTGGTGGAGGCCTAGCCAGGGATTGCGCTGATGGCCTATTGCTGGCTGATGTCCTCGAAGGAGTCACTGGGTTGAAGGTCCCAAGAGCTCATCGGAAGCCTAGGAACCCGCAACAAATGGTAAGCATTTTTATGTTAATCTTATTGATGTGCAAAGGTTTCTGTAATATAGTTAAGTTAAACTGAGAGACCATGGTAAAAGAGAGCAGTTGTAAGAACTGTTTTGGAGCTAGCAAGAAACAATAAAAAATATTTATAGTGGACTCTTACTCTTTGATTAGGCCAGAAAAGATTGGTAAGTACCTAATAAGTAATTAGGAAATCCTTTCTTTATAAATTCTACCAAACTCAACCAAAAATCTTGTTTTATTTATCTTAACTATATCATGTATTTCTGTTTAAACATAATGAAACTCGTTTTTTAAATGGATTAAGCATACAATTATTCCGATTAGCTAAAAGCAGAGTGTATTGGTATGTATTGGTAACATTTTGTTACAATTTTATTTATTTGATTCATATTAACATTTTTCGCCAATAAGCATTATATTACAAGAGTGTGTTTATTCTTAAAACAATACTTAAATGATGATTGGGGCATACTTAAGTCGTTCGTAGCCATTCGCTTCTAAAAACAAATAAACTTGAATATGGAGAAATACAAATAGTATAGAACCAAAACAAACGAACGGCTTTCTGAAAAGGATTGTTTAAGCAAGTGTTGAAAGGGCTTTTACACCCGGACCAATCTTGAAGTACTTTTAGTGGAAGGGAATGAAAATGGTTAAAGTTTGTTACAATTAATATAGGAAAAAATCACAGAACAATAGTTCCAATATGTTCCGTTGCATGTTTAACCCATATTATGGACCAATTAAGAGTATATTTTTTTCCATGAGAGCATGACAAAAAAATGTAGTAAACTTTTTAACTTAGCGGAGTAATTTGAATAAACGAGTGGCCTTTTTTTGCCTATTTTATAAGTGGTTGGTTTCTATGTTTGCATAGTATAATAACCTACCTTTATTCATCATAAACAAGGCCTTTCAGAATTAATTAGGGTACTACTGGCCTTCCAAAGCGGTCTTTCAACGCCTCGAACGGAGCACAAAAAATGTTGTTCAAGTTTTTTCACTGGTTCAGAAGATTGATGGGTGTTCCCAACGTTAAAGTGAATTAAGTTTAAAATATTTCAGATTCTTCCTCATATACTCATACATTGTGTGAATAATTATTGTTTTTGTTATATTCTACATCCTTTCAGTAAGTAAAGTTAAAATATAATAGGTAGCGAGTTAATGTGTCTACATAATCACCCTATAACCAATAAGATCTTTAAGTATATAACACCGTTAAACGCGACTTTAGCAATAAAAAGGAGACATTAAAATTCATTACTAAAGTGACACAGAAACAGTTTTATCAGATTGTGCTTTGCTGATCTGCGAGCTTGATAAGCCCTCGAATGCAGAGCTCATATTGTTATAACCAGGTATACCGTTAATGTTATCCCTTGTCTCTGGCCTGACAATACTGTTTCGGCTTTACTTAACGCAGCCTTTGTTCCAATTTGCGAACGAAAAATAAATAAAAAAAGAACTGTACAAGCTTACGAGTATTATCACGATTAATAAAAGTTACTACTCAAACCTCACGTTTCGGAAAGTGTGCGATAATTATAATTCAATATATCATATCACTATTTAATGTAATTAAATAAAGATATAAATTAATTTAGCATTGAGTAAAAATTATGACATAGAACGTAATCAGCTGTTTAGTGATAAAGGCATAAATAATGAAACGAGGTAATTAAGAGCGCAGTGTTCGTCGCCCATTCGGTTATTAATAACTTTCCCACGGGTTTTACGGCTTCGGTTCTAAATAAAATGTGTCGATCGTTCAACTCGATAGTTAGTATCGAATTCGACTCGGCGTCACTTGAAGTAGGAACCGTTCATTCTTAACCACAATAATATTGTATTGTCGCAGGAACACATGCGGTAACCACAAAACATACAATATTTCATCCCCAGCTCACAAACATTAGATTTATTGATAATTATGAGTGGCTGAATGCAAAGTTTATCTAGTCATTTGTTTAAATATTGGTTATATTTTTCTCAAAACTAAAATTTATGTCATAAATAGATATTGTAGATGAAAATAAAATCTGTTCAATTGTTTTCCCCTTAAATTAGTATTGATCTATTAGCTTGATTAAAATACATCATTCATACTCGTAAAAATAAAACATGGTGCTATCATTTAGCTTGAAAAGTTTCATAAAAACTCGTTGAATGCCAGTGTAGTTTATCCGTAAATGTAATGTCGTAGTAGTTTCACAAGAACTCATTTTCAAATTTCGATTCATACGATTCATTCTCGCGTCAGCCTCCTTTGCGGACAGACGTGTCTTTTTATTTTTGAACGTAACTCGACGTCAAAACAACCTCAGTGTGCGATTACGTACGTAATTCTAGACGGTTAGTGCAGTGATTGTGTGTGATAGTATTAAAGTGTTTGTGAAGGAAGTAGTTAAGTGGTTTACGATCTGATTGGGCTTTGTATTTGCTGATATCGGAGAAAATTACGTCAGGTCAGTTTTTTATGATTTTTCAGTGAATTTTATTTGTTTTTTAGTTAATTATAGATTGCTTTTTTGTAATAATAATAAAATAATAATTTAAAGTAAAGTAACTAAGCAGATGAAGTAGCCTTAAATTTTTCTGTAATTAAGTTACTGTGTTCGAGTGAATAGAGATATGGGTTCATACTCGTAAGGTACTGATATTTGTATTTTATTATGATTTTACTTTGTTTGCATTGATAAAATACTTTATTGAATATTCATTAAATACATACACATATTTATAAATACACATAGTTCCTTTACAGATTAGACTAACTATATTACATAAAATACTTATTTAATAATAGAAGCAATAACACACCTGTTATCTCGTAAAATATGTATAATAGCCAATTTAATTTGATCAGTCACTGATGATTGTGATTACTGTCTTTTCGTCTTAAATCATTTGCATAATATAACGCACTCTCTTAAAACTCTTAATCTCTTTACGGAGAGACCAATAGGAGTATGAAAACTACTCTTTCACAACAGTAATATTCAACCTATTGATGTCACGTCCCAGCTGTAATTCAATTTTCCTATAGAAATAAATGAAACACCTCTTTCGACATTTAAATTTCATCTTAAATACATGGTTGTTAATTTGTTACTGAGCATCTCTTTAATTCCTTTAACTACAATTGTTATTATGAACAACATGTATCAATCATGTGATTAAATTACGTTTTTATAAGCTAAGTAATTTATTAATAAATCCAGTAAAGTCTCAATGTATCTATGTACCATAAATTAGACAAGTCAGAGATGACAACAGCTGCTTAGTAAATTTATTAAAGTCCACAGAAATTACTCAATATTTATATACTAATTCAGACAAGCGAGATTGAAAGTTTAGCAGCTATTCATATTGCCTTGAAGTCCCAGACTAATATATATTCTTTTTACAAGAAAACTATTGCTACCCATTAATACTTTGATTATAAAATATACGCGACAAGTCCTATTTTCTTGTAAAATGAATAAAAATCGCGAGTCTCTCAAAAATGATATATTTCCTATACGAGATGTAGAGCAATGTTCTTAGCTCCAGCTACTATAGACACGGAGTAATAATAAAGACGCGTTCGTTGGTGGCATTATGCTAATAGGTTAAGTAAATTTAGTCTAGGCGTATTGTCATCTGAGTATCGGACTGGTTGGTTCGGCTTTTGCATTGTGAAGAAACAGGTTTGTGGTCACGCACCCAAGCACCTATGTTTTGGGCGAAAGTGACGTCGCCCTTAGTGACGACTTGTTTTATAACGCTGTTGACATTTAGAGGTATTAAATTGTCGGTATTTTACATGGTTTCCGAGATTTTAATCTGCGTGAAGATTCCAATGCGTTTTATTGTAAGAATTTAGCAGCGCTGGTATATTAATGTTAAAAATTACACAATTCAGAATAGACTTTAATAATATGATTACATTGGTTTACATAAAAGGTATAATAAAAATAAACGTTACATTATTGATCGGTTGTAATAAGGATTACATTTACGTAAACATTATAATAATGTACGAGTAACGTCAGTTTACCGTTAGAAAAAGTTTTTCAGTTTATAAAGAGAAACAGGAATATCAGTTTTCCTCAATCAGAAGTAGATTTACAAAGGAACGTACTATATTCCTTGTTTGACTTGAACTTTCAAAATCATCTTTATTGACTTTAATTCGGCGACCATTAAAGCTTCTTCAAATATTTTTTTACTAAACTGAAGTTTATGAATTAAATGCCTTGCGATTGTAAATTTTTATTGTGAGGTGCCTGCCTAGTGTCAACAACACTTAAATGTTTAATATACCTACTTAATTCAAAGATTCTTATTCACTGCAATATTTTTTGATATAATATTTACTTAAACTTTTTAAAACATAATGTAGAGAAGACACACTTAACATAGTAGAAAGTGACACTTCGAAGTATAATAAACTTAAGATGAAGTCACATTGTACCTACAGTAATACCAAATTACACGGAAAGCATACGAAATATAGCTATGAAATTCAACACCCGGACAGTGTACACTATATAGGACTATAACCAGGTTAAACTTTGGCGAAAATTTGTATCCTATGAATAGATAGGTAGAACAGAGGTAGTAATATTTTGCAATTGGCACAGTCTCACAAATTAAGAAGAACAGAGTAGGTACTGTAGGTACGTTAGCGCTTTCGCATACAACAAATAGGTCAGCGGTTCGCCAGACAGCTTTTTGAGTGTAATAACAGTTTCTATTATTAGTAACTCTTGTTGGAAATCTCGAAGCGTTTCGATGTTATGGGCCGGAAGAGATTTCCTGTCCATTAAAACTAATTGTCATTTTTATTCTATTCATAATTACGTGGCTGAAAGATTTCGTTCAACACGCTCTTTTGGTGTTGCCTATATAAACCGACAACTTTTTATTTATTTTTAAATTAACTTTAATTACTTGCGTAAATATTCTGGAGAATAAAATTAATAAACTTTTTTCATTATTTCCCGTCTCTAAGTACAAGAAATTAATTGGAAACTGATTGATTTCAATCGAAATTAGTTACGGTTTTATTTTACTCTTTTAGAAATTAATTATACATTTTAATCAATAAATTTCATCTTATCGTATGAAATACATATAGTTATACATATAATAGTTGTGTACGTACCAAATAATATTTTTGGTAAGGATCTAATAACTCTTCCAGATATGAATCACAGTATTTTGAACCATTATTGGTGTGACTCACGTCTTTAAGAGGAAAATCTCTTGCTTAAAATGAACAATGGCTTTGATTTGCAAATGTAAGCCGAGAGTAAGAGTATTTATGAGTAACAGGCACAGTTAAAGCTATAATTGTAGATAAAATAATGGCATATCTTGTGACTAAATGTACATAATGTGTGTTAAAATTTTAATGACTAAGGAATTAAAATAACTCATAATATAGCACACAGACTAATAGTGTACAACTATTTACCCATAATGAGATTCATATGATCTACATCAAACAATAAGTGATGTAGTTCTTCATTCATATTTTAAATATAATATGCAAAACTTCTTTATGAGTAGTTTTCTCTCCTCTATTATTCAACTTATTAAACATATTTCAATAAGGACGCTTCACACAGGCAGGTTACATACAACACATGCATCGTTTGATAATAAGCACATGTGTTTGGAATTAGTAAGGATTTTTGAACAAGCCTGTCGGTATGAGAGCAATCTCACCTTGAACTTGCCAATCTGAAGGTTAAGTCGATCAAAGGACTCAAAATTGCCATGAGATACCGATCGGTGAAGCAAAAAGAAAAGATATCTGATTACCAAGTATATACGGATAATGTGAGAGCTAATGCACAGGTAGTGGATGATTAGTTTAATTTTAAGGTAAAGTTGTTCTGAAATTAAAAAAACAATAATTGTTGGTAGAGAGCTGTTTTTACTTACTCACTTAATATTTATAAATAATTGCTAACCTGATTTAATTAATCTTTGTAACAATAATATGATCAACTTTCATTATTTCAATTAGTATGTATCGCCTTACATTATTTTGTCGACGTGCCTATCCGTACTAATCCTAGTTCCCTACTTCCTCATCTATGTTTTGCAAGGGTAATCACTTTCTATTCGGGTCAAATCGGGTCACATGTCTCCAGGCACTAGGGTAACTGTTTGAAAGTCCTATCACGGCCAAAGTACGGCAAACAATAAAGGCCTCCATACATGGTCGTGAAACTGTACTTTCTGGTGCATAAATGATAATTCAATTTGGGTTGGCCGTCTCCTATTTGGGAGTTCCGGTAATTTGGACTTGCTAAATTATTTTTAAGTACCCTCTTTAAACAATGGGTAGGTAAATATTTGTTACAGTTGATAAAATATGCGCAGGTGTATGTTTAGCGAAATATATGTATATATACATATAGCTACATGTGTAATATTTGTACAGGAGGGTCGTATATTATATAAACGTAAATAATTCATAAACAATTCGGGCCTCAGGGTAGAAAATGCTTTAGTCCGTTGGACATACTATTCAAAAGGGTTTAGATTTGGTTAGTAAGGGAATTAAATAGGTCAAAAATCTTCATCTACTGACTGCCTCTATAATAATCTGCAATCTTGATAATAATACATTTAATATTAATCAGCTACTGACCTTTAAGACTTTTATGATTGACTTTATTGTTGAGCCCCATACCTTTTCATTCGGTATTTATATTTAGGACTATAATTACTCTTATACAAATCATGTTTCCTCAAAGCTTTCAAAAGACTTAAATACATGAATTTGGACAGATGTAGGTCTTGCTTAGAGTTTCAACCTCTTTTATTATTGTTAGCCCCAGTACTTTTCTCAACTTATTACAAAAATAGAATATTTGTATGCGATGATGATCTACGCGCATTACATTAGTCGCCACAAAACCTTTCAACCTTCGCCTTGACGTTCAAAAGAAACATTGTTACCGTAACAATAGAAAATTCATTTGATCGTTACAATTTGTTCGCTCCGTAAACTCATTATGGGCCCATTTTCGTGACAGATTTATGAACGTTAGCCACATTGTGTAAAGCCCCAGTTGGACCCGTTTCGAAGAAAACTTGGACCAGCTTATCATAACTTCGGTGAAAGATTAATTTGACAACATCAAGTTTGTAGTTAATAGCGCAAGTGTTGCGTTTATCATCTGTCTATGCCTTTAGTGAGGTAATAAATTAGTGTTTAACGCGGTGGCACTATATTTTACATCGGGTGCTGAGTTTCCGGTGAAAATTCCATGTTATAGACGGCAGTTAGTTGATCTTTAGACTGGTTGCTGTTGTATTATTGCTTACTTCCAAAGCTGTGCTCATATTGTCATATCAGGACTTAATTTACTTTTGAACCAGTACAATATAATCCAAGTAAGTCGTTTACTTATATAATTTATTATTATAATACTTGTAACAAACAGCTTACATTCAATCCTTTTTGTGTAAGCTGGAATTGGTTGTAATTAATTTGCGGATTCCATATCATTATCGGAGCAGGTTCCAACTGTACAAATCCAATATAAATTACAACAATCCTATTTGATCAATTTCAACGATCCGTTTACATTCATATAATTTACTCGTACTTATTTCATTAATCAAAATTTTAATAAGAAGACAAGTTATACGAAAGACCGAATTAAACTAAAGTTATGGTCATATACGTTTATGCCATAAAAATGTTATTAAGTTATCGCACTAATCCAACGAGCAGTAGCCAAAAACGAATAATGTTTAAACTTAACTTAAAAAATATTAGATATTAAGGTTTCAAATATTTCAATGAAATATAGGCTATGTTTAAAATGGACTTCAATCATTGGCAGAATGGTTGTTGTCATTTAAAGTTCATGTGCAAATTGCAGTCATTCGCTCTAATCTGTGTAATTTAGCTGCAATCGCTTATACAAGGTTAGGTATTCGATTACGTTGAATGTAAAATAGAAAGTCAGTACGAATTAAATTAACAAAATTTGACTAACTATACATATTATTGATTTTAGATACAACCATTTTTTCCTTTTAATCATCCAATATACTCGTATAAAATTATCAGATAAAAAAATGGGTTTAGAGCTAATGTAACGTAGGTTAGCTTTGACGACAACAAAATTGAAATGTAAATTAACGCAAATTTACTCTACACTTGTTTCCAGGTTATAGATGCAAGCGTATTATGTACAATTGTTTTTTGATGTATAATCACGCAGTATCTACTGAACATTCTTATATCATATTTAATATATTCCTGAATCATAATGTTATGCAATAAAGTCGGAATCCGCTCATATAATTTCCAGTCTAGATAGTAATGTCATATTCAAACTATGCCATATGTAACTTGACCTTGTTTTGACTTATAAACCCTGTTGTGACACAGTTTATGGTGTCCTTTACCTATTGAGTTAACTATCAGCGAACATGTGGCACAAGATGAAATTAACAAACATACATACGCTTTCTGACTATAAACTCTAGTGGGGTAGTTAGTATACGTGTCCCTATCCGCGACTGCGGATAGTCAACAACCAACGTGACAGGTGACCCTCGTCACCGTGTCTTTTATTAATTATCTACCTTTATTATTCTGATAAATTACGATTCTGATAAACCACTTTCGCTTCAGTGACTCAAAAACACACTCATATTTTTCAATATATACTAAACTATTTTCAGTTATACTCTCATTATAGTATAAAACTACGACTTAGACAAACCTAGGACCCTTCAAATAGTTTCTAGGCATTATTTAAATTACCTTCTTTATCTCATATTCCCAGAGTGCTACTTTTATTCACATAACTCCGTTTTATCGAGAAAGTTGGGACGTTACTAGTGCTATGATGAACTCGCCATTTATGTCCTGTATAAATTTCTAGACTTTTATAACTGTGATAAAAAGAATACATGAATGCCTGGTTACATTGAAGAATTTTTGTATGTTCATAATAATTCATTATTACACACATGTTGTGAATGACAACAGTGGTCAGTATGACATATCCTTAGTTCAATCATGTTTAAAAGTTTACAAGAAAACAAATATGTATTAGAATCAACCATTAAAATATACGTAAACCTAACGTAAGCCAAATAAATACTTTTGACAATCTTTGGGTGTATATCTTTATGCTATAGTGCCATATAGAGTACCCGCCACATAAGGTGGCAGTAGCCAAACTTGGAACTAAATTTGACGTTTCCGCCATTGCGTGTTATTTTGTATGAAAGGTAAATTTAGTATTACCAGCGTTGTGTGTTTTGCCCACTCTTTGTAATTTTTATGTTTGTTAAGGGTGATTATAATAAATTGATTTCCGGAGTTTCTTGTTAGTTCTTCTCCAAGCTAGGGTCTCCGCTGATCTAACCTCGGTAAAAAATATGTAAAGACAATGCTCAGTGCCATGTTTGAAATAGTTTTTTTAATTTACACTTAGATCATAAGATAACTTTCAAAGAGAGCTTGTGATATTTATAATTTTGAATATATTATGGCAGATGGAGGCGTCGCCGCAGTTGCATAATTCACTGTTGCCAGTAAACACGCCAAAACTAGCAATCACTGTGCCATACGGCTCGATACATTATAGGTTTCATTGTAACGGTCTTTGGTTGCAGAGCTATAAACTCAAATAAAACAAATTAATATATCAAAGTCAAAAGTCAAAATATTTTTAGACCGTTACAAATGAAACCTATAATGTATCGAGCCGTATGGCACAGTGAGTGCTAGTTTTGGCGTGTTTACTGGCAACACTGGATTACGCGACTGTGGCGACGCCTCCAACTGCCACCTTATGTGGCGGGTACTCTATATAAGATCGCATAGAGTACCCGCCACATACGGTGGCAGTAGCCAAACTTGGAACTAAATTTGACGTTTCCGCCATTGCGTGTTATTTTGTATGAAAAGTAAATTTAGTATTACCAGCGTTGTGTTTTTTGCCCACTCTTTGTAATTTTTATGTTTGTTAAGGGTGATTATAATAAATTGATTTCCGGAGTTTCTTGTTAGTTCTTCTCCAAGCTAGGGTCTCCGCTGATCTAACCTCGGTAAAAAATATGTAAAGACAATGCTCAGTGCCATGTTTGAAATAATAGTTTTAAGAGATTCGCGATTTATACTCATGATATAAGATATAAGGGTGTGTATAAGATTGATTGCAGCTGTGGGAAATCCTATGTCGAACAGACTAAACGGTCTATTGCGGACAGAGTGAAGGAACACATAATATATGTAATATATAATAAGAAGGATAAGTCCCGTTAATTATTAATCATGTTTGAAATAGTATAATAAACATATTTTGACTTTGATATATTAATTTGTTTTATTTGAGTTTATAGCTCTGCAACCAAAGATCGTTACAAATGAAACCTATAATGTTTCGAGCCGTATGGCACAGTGAGTGCTAGTTTTGGCGTGTTTACTGGTAACACTGAATTACGCGACTGTGGCGACGCCTCCAACTGCCACCGTATGTGGCGCGATCTCTAATAAATATACATAACATTAATGACAGATCACAGACTCCATTGTACTTTATGATCTTAGTTTATTTACAATATACAGGCAAGTAAGGATGCTAGTTACTATTCTATTAATTTTCCATACTAATCATACATACAGACTACGCTCAATTGTCTATAGATATGTAAACATAACGGATCCCCATCTGTCCTGACCCTGAAAAACCACTTTCGCTTCATTTAAACTCATATATTTTTTTATACCAAGCATTTGAATTAAATATAGTTTAAATAAACATTAAATATACGTTTACTAGCATCCTTAACACAAGTTTTAAATTAACTTAGGAGCTGGTTCATTGGTGTAATAATGTCCTAATATTATTATTATTATACATTATTTGAATATACTGGTATAATATCTTATACGCTTACTGAATGATTCTGGAAGCTGTTCCATGTATAATATGAAAGAATAGTCTGTCGCAACAGTGACTGGATTGGACAGTAATGAGTTATGAAGTAAGGTTCTCAGATAGTTGTCGGCGATAGCACATGTAGTGTTGTTACACAGATAAATATCGTGTCGTAATTGATTTCACGTCAGGCCGAGATTGCCTCAGCATCATTATAGTAAGGACACGATTATGTTTCGGATACGATGCTGTTATGTCGGTGGTGTTATAATACTTATATGTGGTACTCTTAACGTGGTAGGTAGAGATTATGGATCCACAGTTACAAAAGCCAAATAATAATGCTTTTACGACCTTTTTAGCCTTGCGAGGTAATCAGAAGTTCTGGTGTCCATGTCAACCATTATGTGGCCATGTCAAACCCATAACTGCTACATACCTACCAACATTTAATAAAATTATAAACAAACTTCAAGATATTGGATTAAAACGAATTTTGCTAGTACTTATCTATTGCTGAACTACCATGATAAAGTGATGTCTGCTGGATTGACAATTTGTGAAATATTGAAAATTATTTATCTCAACCCCTTGGCACCAAATAGGCATGAGAAATTAAAATCAGTAGTTTACTTAGAAGATGATAAAAACTCTATGCTTAAACGTCATTAAATATGGGATGTTTACTAATATAAAGAAGGCGTATTACTCTTCGATTTGATAAATAGCTACAACAAAAAATAATTAATAGCAGCTATTAACTCTTGAAGCCTCCCGAAAAAACCTTTTATAAAAATTGTACACATAAAGGAGTTTTATCAACGTTTTTTGGATTGAAGAAAAAGGTTGTATAATAACTTTAATACGCCGTATCGAGGAAGGACCACGCTGCCGAACGTTTTATTATGAATGGCCCAGTCAAGGCTGACCTCTATAAAATAAAGAAAGCCGCATGATTTATCCCTAATCGTAGGATATACAAGGGCAGAGTTAGGCTAGCCGGCCGAAATGCGGTCATAGCAAGGTGAAATGTTGTAGCCTTACCGCCGTTATACGAATGAGGAAATTCGTCACACGAATTAGCATTGTTGCAATAAATGATAATGTTTTTAATAGTTTGTTGGTTTATAGAGTAAGTAGTGAATTTGAGGGAAAAAGTGTAGAAAATTACTAATTATTTTGTTCTTTTAGTGCAAGGATTGTATTTAATGATAAGTAAGATATGTAGGACATTTATTTAAAAACGAAGTAACAACTATATAGTTGAGTTTTATTGGGGTAATATGTCATTGCTTACAACTAATAACTACATATTCAGTTACAAGATTAAATGATTTGTTTATACGTATAACTTAGTAATGAAAGACGAGCTGTGCAGATCTTTCAAGTAACAAGCCAGTTCTATTTTGGGAGAAGAAACGGCATTCAAGAGGTTGCATAAGAGAAAACAAGTTGTCGAGATTTTTGTTTTACCTCATGTTCCGAGTGACATTGAAAACTTGAAGCCCATCGTAAAGTTAATAAAAAGTAATACGAAGCGTACATAACATTTATTGAATTCACAAATTTTGCATTTTGAATGTTAATGCCTGTTCAATATATTCAGAGATATTGTTATTTGTTTATTTTAAATATGTTTAAGGCGAGGGATATTTAAAGTGTTTTTTTAATTTGATATAAATATCGATAGATTTGATTTCTATTCAAAAAATATATACTCGTACATTTATGACATATAAGGCACCACAGTTTCTCTAAAACTGTGAATCGGTTTATTCCCCTTGAAGTGACCAAACATTCCCTAAATGTACGAGGATAAATAAATGAGTGATGATCGAATCATTTAAATTATGTTTAGACTATTCATTACCATCAATTACCATACGAGATCCGCGCAACCAATGATAATGGCTAATTAAAGATAAGTGAATCTGCTAACATCAACACATTGTTTCCACCCGCATCCTGCTCCTGTTTATGAAACTTAATGGGATCACGAATTAAAGCTCACTCAACATTTATTAGTCCATCTACAAATATTTGCATTATTGTTAATGGGTGTTAAATTAAAAGGGACTTACGAGGTAAATCGATTTACGTATATCCAAGACTATATGTACATACCAACGGAATAGATAGACTATGGATTGACACTTTGAACGATACGGATATAACTTTTTTGAGTCGCTTACATTATTAATAAGTGGCTAGTTATTTATATACATTTAGTAAAGAATATTAAACAAATCATAAAAAGAATAATTTACATAATTTTATTAGCCACTTTGTAGGTAAGTCCACCTTGATCACAACCTATTTATTGAATACTAATATATTATGTTTAAGCTTTTGGAGAATGACCCAGGGCAAAGTTAATCACTATTAGCATAGTTACTTAGCAAGTCATTCGCATTGAAGACAAACAGGAAAAAGATGGATCTCGCTTATTTAACAATGCTAAGGAAATGCGTAGGCTCTCGGTGTCACATAACAGTGAATAACTCAAACATTTACAGTTTAATTTCTTGCTATTGGAACAATATTGACGTCGTAGTATATTGTAGAGTCTAGAATGTAGACAATTATACATAGCTCGTACGTGGGTAGTTAGAGATCACGTATTCCCATTTTTTCCCCATCCTGGCAAACCACTTTCACTTTATTGACATGCTTACTCAGCGGTTATACATACATACATTTAAAATCACAATTAATAAATAATACCAACAATTAATAAGATAAAATAGTAGTTTATTATTAAGTAAAAAATTAAATAACTTGTTACTTGTAACGATACTAAGCAACAAGTTCACGCGAAAGTGACAGCGTATACGTATACTACAAATGCAAAAACAAAAAAAAGTCTCGAAAAAAAATTACCTTAGTATTTTTTTCATATTTTATTATTTCATATTATATATCATTTCATTCTTAATTATATTAGTATTTTTTTCATAAATTTTTCAAAGCTTGGATTGTCCCAACTTAACCACCCTGGCCAATATTTCTCCTCGTATCAGTGAGTTACGCGTCGGAGCCGGTCGACCTATGAGATCATGAGCCGACAGCCCTTTTAAGGGCCGGCGCCGTATCCCACAGAGGTGTCGCAATCCCTTTGTGTTGCCACCAGGTAAATTCGTGCACGATTCCATCTAGACAACCCTGTAATTAACAACAACATTATCCTCCGTTAATTAAACTGTTTACCTAAATACGTAAACAAACTTTCGCGACCATTTATCTACGGTATTCAGACGATATTCGACGAGTTAGTGATTCTATATCCATGTAGTGTTGGTACAAAATATCGATATTTATAAGAACTGATTATTACCTGTTCCGAGAAATAGGTTTCCCTAACTGTATTCGTGTTTTTCGTAAATGAATTTACTTGAATCTGCAAAGCTATAAAGAAGAATTACAGTTTGTTGTTTAACCTTGTTTTGCACATCAAAAGAGCATGTGAAGTTCTAAATTGGATAAATCACTGTCATGTCTGTGTCCATTCTTAACAAGACACTGACCCGCCATACTAATCCTTATTTCGTACGGCACTAAACGTGCGTACGTTTTATAATTCTATATTACTGTCATCTCTACCACTGATTATATACGATACTAATGCTAAATGTGACTAAGAGACATAATTATCCATGAGCTTCTATCCTCCTTGTAGGGATAAAACGTGAATATACACACACAAACAAAGCCGTGTCCATACGAGCCGGTATTTGTTTTACGAGACGAAATGATTCTAATTGGGCCAAGCAATCAAGTGCAGTACGTTGATTAGTTGGAATTGAATGATCCGAATATACCCTAGGTCCGGGGAAGTGTAGACGTGTTTTAATGTGCAAAAATAAACATGTGAATAAATGAATGACCTTCAAATGATTTATGTGCCACTGTTGTGTTGAAGCAAAGCGTTTTGACTGCTAATTTCGAACTCTAGATGTACGATATCCCTTGTCTACTGGCCACACAGGTAAAATGGCTTATCTGTTCTCAGTAGGAGGCCATTATGGTTGCGATATTTTGGAGCAGACTTGTACGTTTTATACTGTTTTTGTGCATGTGCATTCAAGCTTAGTAATTATTAACTTAAGCTTCACTAATATAATCAATATATAAATAAGTCATAGAAACAACGTAAGTCATTTACTATGGCGTATATTTCTTGTATATATAATATGAGACGAATATTCTTATGATATGTTATAATTATAAATACGCATCAATAATATTATAACCTCTTGTGTTAACATAGGTTCGTATATCTCTCAAATCTAAACCGATCCATTTTCATTCGATAGTTAACATAAATAACTACGTATAGACACTAAATTATGTGCAAGCGCATACTTATTTACAAGACAGCGTATAGTGTCCTTATCTCACAATCAAGTGGTTGTCGACAACTTATTTTTAATATCGAGACACAAGATCTTCATTACGTGACCGTGACTGCAATACCTTATGCGATTAACACGAGTTATGCTAGATGGCTGGCTATTAATATTGCCTTTCTGCTATGCCGTGAAAATAGGACAAAAATGAGCGTACATAATCCGATTATCTGGAGGAAAAATTGCGATAATCTGTGCATACTCTTGTTGGAGTTTGACTTTGAATTTTATCAGGCCCCTTTTGAACTCAGAGATTTAGTAACACAGATTAAATCGTAAATTTGGCGTTTATTTTACAAAAATACATTGATGAGATCAGTACAATGATGATTAAAATGCTCACATGATGTTGGACACTCAACCGAAAGGGATTTATGGTTGTGAATGTATGGTCGTCAAAGCATTATTAAGATAATTTAATTTAAGAAATGAATACCTTATGTAATGTTATTTTGCTACCATATGTAAAGAAATAACATTACACTTAATATAATAACCATTTTTTTATGTTAAAATATTATATTCAAACTTTATTTTTCTTCTTTTACAGTTGGAAAACGTCCAGTGTTGTTTGGATTTCCTGCACGCGCAGAAGGTTCAGGGATTGGAGCAAGTAACTGCCGTTGATATCAGAGACGCTAAGCTCAAAGCTGTACTTGCGCTGTTCTTTGCACTGAGCAGACATAAACAAGTCACAAAACAACGCGCAGCGCCATCTAGCGAGAATCTCTCGAACTTAAAAAGCGGACAAGATGCTTCATCTCTGAATTCGTTGCAGCGGTTATCGGGGATTGGAGCTGGTGAAGATACTTTGACAGTGTGCGGAAATAATGTCGAGATGACTACGTTAACAGTTAATAGGTAAGTTAATTATTATTTAGTTTTATATTAGTAAAATGATATAGTAAATAATTGCAGCGCCATCTATATGACAATAGCAGAACATATCCTTTAACAAGTTTTGGCTTACAGTTGTAGGTGGCGCTATTACATATTTTAATTTGAAAAGCTCTTGATATGTTATAAAAATTTACTAACAATAATTACGATAGTTTGGTATAAAATAATACATTATAATAAAAATAGTTACCAGGAAAAGATTATACTGAGTAGAGATTTATTATATACCACTTGATCTAAGTACACCATTATTTTTTGCCTAAATGGTTTTATTTTCTGTGGATTTATTGATTATTAGTTGACTGTTACTCGCGTTTACTCAATACTTCTTGAATTCATATATTTACTCTAGGTGCTACTTAATTATAAGATTGCAACCATATATGTGCATCTATTGTACTTCTAAATTAGTCGTACCACGTCATCCGACATAGAACTGAACCTGCCTAGTCGTTTAGTTCAAAAATAGCCTCGATGCAGCCCGTGACGACGATTTACGGCTTTTCTCCTCGAATGGGATTCGACTGATTTCAAAATCGGTGATTAAAACTCTATTCTAGGAGCTGTGTTTGTATCACTCCTAAATGGTATTTATTGCTATGCATAGGTAATCATTCCTAGTAAGGATAAGTATCCTGAACATCTTACACGCCTTTTAATATTGTATCTAATGGGGTATCTGCACTTACGTAAAATTGTTCTAGTGATCAAAGCCTGACATTAGGCAGGTTATTAAGGCTAGCAATATTACAGTGTACGTATTGCGGATTCTGTCACGAGTATCATCAAAATGAATGTTAGTGTACAATGCTATAATAATTTGAAGTCTCTTACCGGTATGTGTAACAATACGTACAAAAAGTTACATTAATACTAACTCTAATTACCAAAAGTGTGACGTTGAAGATACGAATACATTTCAAAGTACCTTTTGTCACATTTAACCTGTGGTTATACAACACCACTCTCACATACGAAGTGCAGATCTTACCTCGTAATAAGAACGTGGAGAGGTGCTTGCCAGTGTGACACCAAACTTTTCACAAAGGCTTGTTCACGATGCAACATAGAGAGCCCTTGTACGGTGACTCACGACATGACTTCAACCATTTTGGTGCCAAACGACTACAAAAGCTTAACCAGCGATTGTTTTTAATCGGTCCATAGTGGAATAGTGGTGGCATAGTGGATCGTGACAGAGATATTTGTTCTTATATCTGTTGTGAATTGATATTTATTCACATGTGGACATTGTTGTTGCTGTTAGTTAAGAGCAATACATTTTAGCGTTTAAACGTACCAAAGATTTAACCCAACAATTATATCATTTTTTAAATACTGTACTAAGAATTAAATAAATATTCTACTACTCAGGTCACAGATAATATAATATTTGTCCAATTTAATTCAAGCTACCACGCCCACTTTGCTTCCATGTGGTAAACAAACAAGAACCGGTGTTCTAACTTGCCTACAGTCATTTAAAAATCTATAAAAAAACTTCCGTTTCTACCATTGTCATTGAAAAGGACATTGATATTCATTATTGTATTGAAATCGTTGAGTTCTACACGTGCATCGAACCAAAATCGTTGGTTGTTGAGGGATGTAGGGTCAAAAAGTAGCTTAACCCCCAACGACCCTATCGAAAAGGTATTGTAGCTTATTTGTATGCGCAGCGGACGCGTAAGCTTGGGAGGGGTCGGGTTCAATGTAGTAAAGAAAGTGTTTGCTGTTTGATAAAAAGTGCCACTGAGTCACCCGGCTTAAGTTGTTCGTCTATGTGATTGAATGGATTTAGCATCTCGAGCCGTGGTTTGAATAGCTATAAGGTTTTTTCTATCGCAACGTGTCTATCCTAATAGGTATTGAAAATACTGATGAATTAACATTATATAACAGTAATTTACGGCTAGGTCTGCCATATTGACAAAAGTTTGACGATTCAATCGTTCATGTTACTTATAAACCACGAAATAAATACATACAAAGGCTTTTATAAAACTTTTTGTGTAGAATTTGGTAACAATATGAATTTTACTAAACTAAACAATTTCTTATCCTTTTTTTTGTCGACTATTAATTTAACAAAAACGCTTTTATAAACTGAACATTGATATGCTTAGGTGAAGTGTTCAATCCAGTTTAAGCATGAACACATTCACGTGCTCATGCTCATTATAGTGACAAACTTATAAGTAATCCTTTTCGAGTCGGTTTCCTTACAAGGAATCAAGCTGGGACCAAATATGGCGACATTCCGTGGATTGCGCGCATTGTGATTTGTAGAGACGTGTTCCCACTCTTTCGGCTTTCTCCCATCCACGTTTAAGAACTGACTAAATGAATTTTAATCAAGCTAAAACAACAAAAGTATACATCATGACCGTTACTCCTTGTGGGGTATTCAGAGGTTTGTGAAATGCAGAGTAAGCAATTTAGCCCCACATCGATTTCTTTCTACGATCTGATATTATATTTATATACGTTCGATAATGTTTCTTATTACAATTTGAAGATTCAGTATGTCGATCATGTGCGAGAATTTCGCGAACGATGTATTAGGATTTCAAGAATTCAATGTTTACCACAATATTTCTTTAAGAAAGGTAAGAGGTACTCATGTAGTGACGTAGTTTGTAAATTACAAGCGCCTTCTTTACTTGGACGGATACAATGGATACTAAATGGCATATTTACTAAACTAAACGCTTTCATAGAATCGTATATCACTTTTGAGGAACTTAATTGTGCAAATTTATGGATTGTTGCCTGAATGCTCAAAAGTAATTTAGTACTAAAATTAAACGCTACACAAAACTAGAACTACTACGATTAATATAAGTTCTTCAATAGATTTCACAGAAGTTGCATTGAAGTCTATAAAATAAATCCTACGTCTTAGGTGTAATATCAAATTGGTCGTAAATTAAACGATTTAGCAAAACTTAAATAACCCATAAAAGGCTAATGAATCATTCTGAGAAACTGAATTTAACAAGATTACAACGATCGCATTAATTTCACAGCAGATGTAAGCTATCACTTAAGTAAATATTTGTTTTAGTCTTTGCCTCCCTCAAATGTTTATCGGGGAACTCCCATCCCTAACATATACAAACGATCCACTCCTTAAATCATAAAAAAAATTAAAACAGCTTACAGTAGTTAAGTTTTGTGAATAAAATTTAACATAGTTACACGAGCTTTTATCATTGAAAACAACGATATGGATGGACCTTTAGCACGATATATCTATAATATAGGGCTATTATAGAATATAATAAGAATTATTTAAGAATATTATCTAATTTTATTGATATAAACTTATTGGTAATACATATTTAAATTATATAACATATGAAAATTTATTTATTTCCAAGTGTTATTAGTTAACAAAAGCTTTTACATTCTGAAGATGAATTACCTCTTTTCTGTATCGTGTGATTTTTAAAAAGAAATACGTTAAATCAGAAACAGCTTTAATGCTATTTTATGATCGTCTGCACTGCTTCACGTGTTGTGAACTTGCATCGACATCACTCAAAATTAACTTTTATGTTCGTAATAAATTGTAATTTAACGATTTGTTTTATGTCCCTGTTTCTCATGGATTGTGTGAGGGTTAAAGGGAATATGGAGGCTTTTCTCAGCTTTCAATTAAAGTTATTTCATCCAATTTGAAGCAATTAATGTTAAGTTAACGCTAACCTATTAATGGTAGATTTCGTTAACAATTAATATCTATCATAAGTTCTAGCGTTATGCTTAAAATGCCTAAGTTATTAAACGGTAATATCGAGACAGCATTTCTTTTATAATATAACCGTGTATAAGCATGTAATACATAATATTTTACACTGTAGAACACCTTTTGTTCCATTGGTTACTATCGTTATATAAAGTAAACTTTTTCGGTCTTTATAAAAAAGTATAATATTAGAAATGCTTAGAACAGTCTATTTTTCACCACCTAATCCACTTTTCTAGCCATAAACAATTCATGTGTAATTTGTCACCTCCTGACGGTTTGATGTGGAGTGCATTTTGATACTTCACTTTGATACATCACTCGTCAAAGCTCTTAGATAGAACCATTAGTCACAGTGTTTGCGCTGGGGATGTGTCCCAAGAGACTGTGGTTTCGATGTTTGTTTGAATCAGTGACGAGCAAGGAACCTGTGTTTCTTACAGGATGAGTGGATGCTATTTTATAATAGTTTTACTGGGAAGGAACTTGGTGTACTAATAATGGTTATGTTTTCTCTTGAACTTAATTGATGAAAGATGAGACAATCAACAAAGAGTCATATAAAAACAAGAGACAAAAGAACAAATATATAACAGGGAGAACAAATCTTACCAAATCAACGATTTAATACATTCTAGATTCGATTTAATACAATCGAGGTAGAGTGAAGTAATGATATGATACAATAAAGATTATTATGTTTAAAAATAGCTCAAATTCAAATTACCGTAAAACATTGAGTGCGTATATGCTACGTAATAATATGATGGAATTTTCAATAGTCAAGCTCCCTTTCCCCAATATCATTGATATGAATTTAATGCAGGACATTATTTTGCACCCTTCGGCGGAATATTGCATAATATTCTATAAATGGTACTTTCCTGAATCCGTTTCCTTTTACTGCTATTTCAACCAGATAATAACCGCTTAATGGGTAAAGCAAAAAAGTTATATAAATATGTCCAATAGATGGCGAGATTTGTTGTTTACATTTGTATAATAATTTGCGTTAAGTAAAAAAGATTTTTTACAAGTTGTATAAATGAAGTGACTCATTGTTAACAACAATTTCTTTTTATGTTCCATGGTTTATATCAATATCAGAATATATATTTACCACCATAAAACATACACTAAGCTTATATTAAAAACATGAAATTTTATCTTAATAAATTCTAGTTAGTTGCAGAATTTTTTTTACCAGAACAATCAGAAGTTAAAGTAAATAATAAAAAAAAATCTATAAAGTTACATAATTCCCATATAACTCTGTCAGTTTGTAAATGTTTTGCACAAATATTTTAATTACACTGGAACCCAGCACCCGTAATCCCAAGCTTTAACCCCGTTCCCTAATTCGAAAACAACGTTTAACTTTTAGTTGCCCCAACCGCACTCCTTCCGAGTAGTTACGACCCGGAAGCCATTTACGCCGCGCCTTGGCTCAAATTATTTCCACCACAGCACCATCACCGCGAGTGATTTAACGAGATAAGCCCAGCGCCCTTTTGGGAGTGCATAATGTCATCCGCCTAATGCAAAGGGACCCTCTCGGCGCAGATGGTCCTCTCAACTTCGAAGGGGCGATGTAATGCGAACCCAAGTTTTGTGCCCGAGAAACGCTGTCGTGTCGTAGCAATGAACGCGGGCGCACGCACCGGCTTCCGCGCCGCTGTAGCGCAAATCCAACGACGAAACGAAACTAGTGAAGTGTCGGTTCATCCTTAGTAGAGTGCAAAGATACAAATCTATTTCCATCTTTTCGTCGTAAATCCAGTTATGTGCTCAATGTATCATTGAACCTTGTGTTTATTAGTTACACGGTTTAATTTGAGAAGGTGCTCGTTTTGTTTTTGTTAAGGCGTGAATCAGTGCTCGTTTGTGACTTAACAAGTGATTTCATTTAGACTTAAGGGAACGGGAATTGTTGTAAAGTATTTGTTGTGGTTACTTTCTTTTAATTTTTACAAATGGAACAACTTTAACTAACTTACTGTGATATATATAAGTACTTATCTAGGATATAAATTGACGAGTTTTATCAAATATATAAATAGTAAATTAGTAATAGTACCTGGTAAAAGCATTGTTATCATTCATTGTTTTGGTAGTAATTCGAGCAGTGCACATATGTTCTGTTTATAAAAGGTGCCTAATTTCATCACATATATATGGTTTCATTATGTACATTGTATATAGAAGTATATAACTTAAATTCGATACTCTTCCTCTATTTTACATTTCTTTGCCATACCTTTAGTAGATAAGCATCAGTAATTGCATACTGCAGTCTCCATCTTATCTCCTAACAAGATTTAGGAAGCGGGCTAAAATGTTTCTCATTGTAAGCACCCAGGTTTTATTTAAAACCTAAACCTGTCTGGTAATGTGGGCGGACAGCCTACAGGCGGCTTGGCCGTTGCAGTACACTGCAATGCAACACTGCTATTATTCGCAATTGTTTATCTCACATACAGTCACATAAATAATGTGGATGGGCTTTATGAAGAAAGTTACAGGGACAGGAATTATCAAGTTAGTTTTGAAGTGTTATCATATCTGTTAAGGTTATATGAATGTGAAAATTGTTTATTTACTAAGGTAGTTTGATGAAAACAGTTTAGCAACAACATAATACATAATAAGAGGATAATAACATAACATCATAGGATAATAACATAACATAAGAGGGGCAACAATAAAAGATATTTATTCTATTTGTTAACTGTAACAGTGTTTTAGCATAAATTGAGGAAATATAAATAAACTATGACTAACTACTCATTTATTTTAAATTCAACCACACTCAACTAAAAAGCTTGACAAAGTTTTAGCAACTTATAAAGACATAAACTTAGTACCCATTTGTAAGTGAATACGTTTTAGCGATTTGTTTTTCTTATAAACTTATATCTATATTCTTAAATTGAATCAGATTGATCTCTATTATATGTTTACTGTCATTTATACATAAAATACCCTTAATTAATCAAAAATAAACTTTCGTGGATAGTGTAGTTATACCATACACTAAAAGTTTTACTATAAATACACGAATATTTATTTGTTGTACACACAAAGTTGCTGAACGTGGGTTGATTCCCCTTAGATTTGGAACCCTTGTGTTATTGAACAATAGTTCGTTCGAACTAATCGATAAGAGTTATGCTTAACGATGTATTGCGGATGTTATAAAGTTAACAGTCAATAAAACGTTTCGTTAAAACATGTTATTATTGATGTAGCGAAGTATTTAGCACCTTTATTTTTTTTAAAACATAATTAATATATAGGAAATGCAGGTTTCAACTATAGATGTACAATTTATAAATACACAAGTAAATTTAACTTATACTGCATACCATAAAATTTTCTGAAACACATTGTTTTGTGAAGAAATAGTACGAAACTGACAATTCATATAAATTTTGTTAATAGTTTAAACGTAAACAGAACGAGATTTCAATGTTCATTATACTGAATACATTCTTATAAAATATAATCAAAGATTCCATATAGAGTAGGCATTACAATCAATAAAGAAGAGGATGTTTTGTGCAGGTGTCAATTTCTTTAACTGTTGTTATATATGACAACTCAGACAATGGCATTGGCGGTTTGAATGTCACCGTAATGATATCGTGAAAGCATTGTTAACGGCATGCCTAAGGAAATGTTTAATGATACAAGAATCTAACATTCTGATATTTATTAAATATTCAAGGAACAGTTGACATTACAAAGAAATTTTATAACGGTTTGCTTTGAGTTAATCCTGTTATGATCGGAAATGAAAACTTTAAAGTACAAATTGGTATTCAATAGTATCATAAATTTGTATTTTAACAATTAACTCAATTCTTTTTACCGCCATTGCAGTAGGCAGAATGACAAAACATAACGCTGTAAATAAATACGAGTTTTAAAACTAATTTACGGTTCGTAAGTAGAGGTCGTTTTTGCTTACTCGTTACGCAGTTCTGTGAATTTTCAAACATTACATTCAAAGGTATTTAAACATAATGTTATGCTAGTCTTACTCGTTCTTTCAGAGGGATGTGGGTCTTTGTACCTGCATTACACAAATCCTGTTCTTACGACAGTAGTGTTTGTACATAGACAAGTATCGTGTGCGTAGGAAGTTGGCTTCGAGGGGAGAAAAGCGATAAATTTGCCTTTACGTAGGCTTAGCAAAGAATAGTAATGTAGGCTTTTAATGTAAATTCACACTCTTTCTAGTTCCTTAAATCTCTGTCATATATAACATATTTCATATTTTGTTAGTTACGATAGTAGAACATATCTAGTATCTTTTATGGGCAAGGATGTTTGAACATTCAAGGTGGGTGCTATATTCTTAGTAGAATATTTCGATGACTCTTATCCCTGAGAAATGCATCACTAAATTTCTGACATTGTAAAATGCAAACTATAGGATTTTTTTCGACACTAAGTATTTTTATAGATCGAAGCCAGATGCATTAAAATTCTCTTATAAGCTGTCTGAAATAGGACAACTAGTGTTTCATACAAAACCTAGATCAGAATTAGCAATTCAAACACTATTCGTTATTTTTTATTTGGAACTAGAACTTTTTCATTACTTACTTAACAGTTTCCTTAAAGGAAAATCGATTGGTAGTCTCACCATTGCATTGATAAGCAGTCTCTAGCTTTCACAAAGTCTTCTAAGATAGGATCAAGGTCTTAATTACTGTACATGGGGAGAGAGGAAATTACAATAAACAGCCTAGTTATCAAGTCTTGACGTTGGACACAGCTGTTTGCTAAATTAATGGTCTTAGATTCATAGCTTTGCAACTCTCTCATTAACATATTTTACTATACTTGGATATAATATTTAGTAATATCAAGAAGTATGTAGAAAAAAGATAGTTTCATAAAGTCCCATTATATGAACTAGAGATATGTAGCTCATATATTTCAAGCATCTCAATTTTATAAATCATGCGATTATCAAATTTCGGGGGAATACAAAAATGTATGTATGAACAGAATGCGTGTACTCGTATATGTGTACAGAATATGATCTTTCGGTTGATCTTTTAGTTTGGCAATACACAGTCATTCGGGGATTATATAGCAATTTGTATGTGGGAAGTGTACTCTAATTTGCACAAAGCTCACACCTACCCCTCTCATTAGAGACTACGCCCCTCAAGGCAGTATTCGCCATTTAATTTGGTATGTTTATACGAAAGGAGATAAGAGGTTGCGGCTTAAGGTGCTTAGCCGGTTCTCGGGTTGAATCAAAGTTTACGTATATATGAATGTATAGATGGATTGTTTCTTCTTTTAATGGGGTTTGAGAAACTTGAGTTTTAGTAGTTTTATCATGTATTCTCACTAATATATTAGATCTTAGAAGGTTTGTCTGACATTCAAAGACTCTTTCGTCACATTACCCATTAGTCAGGCAGAAGTGAAATTGTTTAAATTGGTGAGATGTTCATTAGAAATCAAGAACTACTTTCTTCCTCAGTCGCTTTTGACATAATGGCAGCTGGATACTATTCAAAAAGTCGTAGGTTAGCTCCAAACATTGGTGTGAATCTAAAACGATACTGGCAACTGTCTGTGTTATTTATGGATAAGTTAACTTTAAACCACACGTTTTGGCTCTGGTTGGAAACTCACCATTTTTTAATTGTGTTATTTCAAGAAAATTGCGTAACACAGAACGTTAAGCTAATTAATGCTTAATCTAATTACATGATATATAACAGTTTACATCTTCAAAACACAAGCTTTCCTTTCCTTATACTAAATTCAGTCCTCAGTCTAAATTTGGACATAATTTAGGGTAACAACTTTGCAACTATGTACGTTCTAAGCTAGTTAATTGTTTGTTTAGTTTAGCTGTAGGTTTTATTGGATTTTAGAGGATATTTTTAGTCAATGTGGTAAAGTTATCGCTGCCAGTAACCAGTTACTGCATAAACTTGGTTTGTGTTTATTAACACATAACCATATTGCATAAAATTAAGAAACCATAAATATTGACTTGTAAATACGAGTCTATAGTCGTATTATACGTTTATAATAATATTTTAATGATGTATTATCTATAACCTTATAAAGGAAAGAAAAGCAACGCATAAAGGTACTAGAAAAGATCTGAGTTGAATCTTAAATCTAGATTTATATTAGTATAAAAGGAATACAATATTTGTAGTCCTGTTTATCTTTATCAGTAAAATACATTGTCTTTAGCTATGAGTATTAGCTTAACCATCGTAAACTTCCATGTATTAGTCTGTAGGGTCGTGCATGCTTACTCATAGTCACGATAATACTCGTGCCCGTGTCATCGTGACAACATTAAAATAGAGAAACACTACTGCACAGTAACAAAACAATGAACCATGATGCATACATACTTTTAATAGGAGGAAATGAGAGTCTACGCTGTCGATTATTGTGTGGTAATAGGCAGGAGGTCCTCAGGAAACGATTATAACTCGTATTTATGGTTATAGTCGAGTAGTTAGGTGCCATTATTGTATCTATTAACCGTAATATTTTATGGAAGCTTCCTAAACATATTTTCTTATTAAAACTATTGCGTGTGACGAGACAGGATATAATAACGGTGAATGCGCCAACGTTTACATCTGTACATAAAAAACTGGCTCATCTTAAACATATCTGTTGCAGAAATTAATATTATTTTCCAAAGCAGTAAATACTCGAAGGAATAACAAACATTGCAACATTATTCATTTTTAGTTCTACAATACGCTTTGTCCAGGAAATGGAGCACGCCCTGTCACAATGCATAGGCTAGGCATTAATGAAACTTTCATTTATAGTAATACAACATTTAGTAGTACTAAAATAAGCATTTAGTTCTAAAACTTAATTAAATATCCGCATTGTAAAACCTGATCTCTCAATAGAGAATTATATAACGACAAGAATAATCAACACTACAATTTTAGATTTATCTTCAGACCAAGGTGTACTGTATAAGTGATAAAAACATTGCGTAAAATTAATGCAATTCATATATCCATAATAGTACTTTTTACAGTCTATCTAATCTAGCCCAAGTTAGCATACTAATACAACTACTATTTTATACCTAGATTAGGATAATACTAATAAAAATATTCCCATAAACCCGACTATAGATCGATTGCCAACATAAGGTAAGCGCTTTGTGTACAGAGAACGCAGTCCAATGAACATGGCTTCATCCCAATGCTGTGCATCGGTGTTGGCTCAGATAAGTTAACTCGGTTCACTGTGCTATTCAAATAATGGGAGGAACAGACTGCAATGGCTGATGGGTAGGAGATATCTAGTTTGACTGTTGGTTATGAACTGTACCTTTTGTACATGTCACTGCGTAATTAATGTCGAAATTCCTATTGAAAGACATATAAAATAATTTAATAAAGCAAATCTTGGAAAACACATATAAATTATGATGAGAATATGATGATTATAATATTATGATGTAGTGTTTTGTTTTTAATTTTTAAATTTCGAATTATATTTTATGTTAGTAGATATAATAATTTGATCAATTTATCTCAAAAGCTCAAATATATCACGTATTCAGTATAACTTATGTATAATTATATAACTGTTTCCAAAAGCAGAGGTGCGTGAACTTGAATACATCACCAATTAGGTATTTACTTTTGGTTCCATTGTCTTCTCGGTGTTTCGAGGGAGGGGACGCAATTACTTCTAATCGTTCAGCGTTCCCTTCGAGACAATAATCATTATTTTCTTTTATTTTATCGGGACGTTACTTTTAGGACCTTTCAAGGGACAAAGCGTCATTAACTACGCCGTATGCCTTGGTTAATTCAGAGTGTGAAGTCAATGCACTCATTATGAGGGACGACTTAAAATCAACGCTGCCAATTGGCGATTGAACTGTATCGACATTTATCTCTGTGCATGATGTTGTTTGAATAAAAAAGCCTGATTGCTAATCTGGTCTTCAGAACAGGAATAATTATAAAATGCAATTATAAGTAGAATGAGTGAGTAGAGATCTAGTTTATTATAAATTAGCCATCTGTCACTGACTGTAATTTCCAGGCATGTTCAGTTTTTATAGGAATAGAACAAGAAAAATAAATACGATCTGTATATCTCTTTAATAGAAATTCATTGTGTTTTTATAAAACTTGTAGATAATAATAATGTTAAAAGTAAATTTAATAATGTGAACATTTGATTTTGTTCATACACAATAGTTGTTTAAATTATTAACTAATATTTACGAATGAAATTTAGTAAATATTAAAATAATTTAATCTTTTATTTGTAACAAACTATATTATGTAACATTCTAATTCAAAACTACCTTCCTTGATGAACTTTGACAAATCAGAATCGAATTCAGTCTATGCAGATGAGCAATCTGCACAATACCATCATCAGTCCATTTAATTATTCAGCAATGCCAGCTATGTTGGGCCGCAGCTGTTGCGAAGGCTTTGTCCCGGAGGTATTTGCACAGCACCATCAAAGGCCTTGCAGCGATGTCAACCTATGTACTTACCCTACATATATACATAATATACCCTCACCCCTTGTAGGCAGACTGGCGAGTTGTTTATATATGTAACTGTACTTATACTTGCTTATCAATATACCGTAGATACTATGATTAATTGTAGCTAACATACCTTTTTATAATCTTTTAAATATTCCTGCGGAATCGAACTATTACTAGTAAAAATTATGAAAAATCGCAATTTTCTTTAGTCTTTAGTGATTTATTTTGTTAACTGTGACAGGTATACTTTACAGTTTTCAAATCCTTATGAATACATACTTACAACAATGAACAAAAAACTATTCTTAGCTTATGCTTTAAAGCATTTCGTAATTATTAGCTAAGAAATTGAATAAGTCTCGTTGTTGATTGCGTACACTTGGTTTCCTTGTTGAGATTTATTTATTTTTTCCCCTAGTAGAAGTCTACCCCTTCGGTTCAGCAGCAGCTGGAACTTAATTGGTACTTGTGTTGAAAAAGGCGAGAACTTTTATCGTAAACTGTACTCGAACCTTGAGTATTTCCTCTTATTTTATATATAGCCTATAACTTGCAGGTTATATAGAACTAAAATATTATTCAATTCAGTCTTTAGAATTAAGTAACTATACAAATATTCACTAAGGAATAACATTTTTAAAACAAAGCAAATACTTCATTGAATGATAGAATAATTGTTATCTTAAATAGGTGCGTGTATAAAAGAAAGTAACCACAATATTTCCTACAAACAATTAAAATTTAACTTATGATCCATTCGATTTTATAGTAGAATCTGAATTATTATGTAAGATAAGTAAATAATGTATAAGAGCAAGAGTGCTTAAATACTGCAACTATGGGAAACAATAATTCCTCTGGTCATGGATTGAAGCAGCAGCAGTATAACAGGAAATCTAGGAGCTTACCTACATCACCTGAAGTCAGGCGGTATGTATTATTGTGTACTGAAGTTAAACTTTATCTACTTACGCAACAGTATAGCCGTGAAGAAGAATGCATGGGAAGCTGTGTGATGCAATGTCTATGATTTGAAAGTCTTTTTAAGGTATTCTTGATAATTTACTTTAAAAAAGAAGTAAATGGACATTTACTTTTTGTATTCAATAAGTAATAAATATTGAATAAGTCCCGTTTTCCTGTAAAAACGGTGTGAAAAGGTCTGCAAATGTCGGGAAAGATGGATCCTTCTCTGTCTATCTCAATAGTTACATTACAATCAAAATATTTACTATTACAATATGTCTTATTTTGTTATATAATCGATCTAACCCATATAAGTCTAGTGTTTATACTACAAACCATTATAAGCAAAACCAAATACGAGTTTGCTAAGTCAATACCATATCCAGCTATGGCGCTTTTGGGCAGTTCGAAAAAGTCTTTAAGCTATCAAATGCATTATTCTGTCTGAACCTTTCGTATAAGGTCTGAGAGGTTCCTTTTATGGCTTGTGTCATTTGTTGTTACCGTTTTCGCAGTTCGTTCTTTTGCAAAGCTTAGTTCAGGGATTTGGTCATTGAGTTTGTTGTGTTGAAGTATATTAAAGTGATTTCGTAACTTATAAAGTTATTATCATATATATGTACTTTTATTTACGCTTTTGCATATTTGTTGTTAATATTTGTCCATGGCGGTAATGATGAGATTAGAATTGTGCATTAGCGTAATAATAATATATTATGATATTATATTTATTTTTTTAATTACATGCAGGCGTACATACACAGCATACCTGATTCCCTGTAGAGGGTTAGGGAGAGATCACGGATCCGCATTTGTCCCGATAAGTTTTTTAATTGTATCATATTATATTATGATATGAGTATGAATCTCAAAGAAGTGAAAATGGCTTGTTAGTTTCTGATAATATAAGGATCCGTGAGCTCTATCTATACCTATAAAGAGAGATGGGTGTAATGTGTATGTACGTGGTGAAAAAAGTTGTTGAACTTTTAAAGTTCAACTTTTACGACCACCGTCCATTAAGCAAATTAACGCGCGTGGCCTACTTCATGAAAGACGATGAATGTATTCAATGAAGTATTAACACCTTCTTTTCCTTGGCCTTCAAGATCATAACATAACATAATAGATTATGAATTAATTCAACGGAGGTTTCTGCCATCTTAGTTTATTATTAAAATAAATACTGTTGTTTTGGAAGACGATGGCCTAGCACCTTTAACATTTGTCACCAACGTTTCAATTCAATATTATCACAGCCCACTGCAACAAGATAATGTCTCCAAGGCTCTGTCCTCACTGAAATGGAAGTTATAACGTGAATTTATGTACGAGTGTATGAGAAGGATCGTTGTATGCCCAACGCACTCAAACACACCATAGTTTCGTATGACATCACGTCATTTGAGTTAATAGTTTGTTACATTATCGAACACTCGTATTCAATGTGACATCACTCGAAACACACTTTACTAGAGCAAAAAACAGCACATGTTTTTGAAAGAGGGACACATAATATCCGTCGTATGTCAAATTCCAACTACGAACTGAGCCCATATGTTTCCCCGTCAGACCCTTATGAACATGTATTTAAATAGGGCTTCAGACTAAGTTTTTTGTATAGCACCGATATAACGTTGATAGGGAAACACTACTACAAGTTGCTTAAGTTATGGCGTTAAAATAATGAAAAGCAAAATTAGTTATAATAAGTAAATTTAAAATATTGAAGTTGCTAGCAATCGTTTTTTTTAAGTAATATCTATTTCAAAATTTATTTATTATTGATTATAATGACTTTCACATAAAGGCTGGCAGCTAGTATTTTTGTAATTTATTAAATAAAAACTTAATGATAAATGGATGACTTTTCATTATTGTTTCGAATCAAACTTCTTTGTTAATATGTACAGATAATAAATAAAATAGTTATATTGGTTTTGTAATGTACTTGTACCTGAAAACTTTAATATCAGATTAACTTATTAGATTATTACGACATTAAGCCGTAAATCTCTTGTACGTTTTATGCTGATAGTCAAGTAATTACAACTTTACTACATTATATATCTGAGAGGAATTCCTGTTTATTACCCGCATTTCACAAACGCCCTTATGGCTTGAATCGAGTTCATTAACCCAATGATTGGAATATCTATAAAAGTAGGAGTAGTCCTAAGTTTCTATTCGTAGAGGCAGAGGTATTTTAATATAGTCGACATATTTACTAGCAATAAAATCGGATAGATTTTGAGAATAGAAATAAATTGATACAAATTTCTTTTCATGCTATTTCCTAATAATAAAGCGATTTCTACTAACATTTTACGTTAGCTCTGAATAAGTAAATATCTGAGGTCTCACAAGTATTTAGATTTTATCCTATTCGAAATGTGTGTAACAAATATGAATAATGGGCCTTCATATCGTACCCTCGAAGTAAAATATCTCATATTTTAATGGCCTTAACGCTACATAGCTTATGAGGCGTAGGATTTTTGTGTATGTTTGTAGGAAGTAAAATATCTCATATTTTAATGGCCTTAACGCTACATAGCTTATGAGGCGTAGGATTTTTGTTTCGATAATAATTCACATTTTACGACTATTCATTTTGTGTGATATTTGTAGTAACGAAAATTCCTATATTTATTATTCTATTATTTTTAAACCACAATATGTCTCTATGTGATAATTAATTGTTATAATGTGATGTTGTTTTATACTTGCTATATTTATATGCTAAGAAAATCAGAAGAACGTAATTAATAGGCAGATCTCTCCTTTAAATATAGTTTTTCATCCTTTATGCAATGAGTCTCACTTTATTCTTTTCTTGTTCCAGACAAATCTCTGTACTGCAGACGTCGATTCCTCAGCCTGCGTCTGCGGCAGCAGTCAGACGGGCTCCTCCTGACAAACGGCCCTTACCTGCCACACCTCAACATGCAGGTACGATTTGCGAATTGTTGCTAATTTGTCCTGTAAGGAGTTATTTAGTAAACGGTCTACAACCCTTTGTAGACAGTTGTAGTATATATAAGAGCAATCAGCAACCGTTAAATCGTTTCGTGACAAAATAACATGAAGATTCTTAAAATTTACAATTAGAGAGTATTTATAAAAAAACTTCCACAATACATTAATATTAAAGCTCACTTCTAATATTTTATTTACGGTTTCTTGGGTTGAAGTATTTTATCAGTACAAAAGATGAATAGAAGTAGTATGAAGTATTATCAAACAGGATAACATTATGTTAAGGCTCGTTAGCATAATTTACCTGCTTAATTTAAAGTAGGGCAAAATCGATAGTAATAGCATGGTGACCAAACCATAGCGTGTAGTTTTTTAAAAGGGGGAGCTTAAAAGGGGTTTGAAGTATGAACAAACTATTTGTTTACGTATTTCGTATTAGAGCATAAACGTACGCGCAGACCACCCGTGCATTGTGATAACAACATATAAAACTTTATCTCTTTAGTTTATCAAGTCTTATAGTGTTTATTTAGGCGTAAGAGGAGCTTAGATAGCTTCTGTAAATAGTGTTTTTCTAATAGTATCAAAGGTAAATATTACATATATTGATTTCTTTATGATATACGAGTATGTTCACTCCTTGTTCGACTGACATAAAACTATTGTAGTATTCTTTATTAAAATGTGAAACGAAATTTTCCTGTATTATGCTTGACAACCAAAACATTTCCCATCCCTAATTGTGTTTATAATGGGAACCCAAATTGTTTACCGCTACTTTGAACTGTTTGTCAACGTTTCAATTAAGGCTAAAAGTATAATTTACGTTTCATGTTATTTTTGTGATATCGATTTCATGTCCTTTAATATTGTCATTTAACAAGAAATTTTGTTTCAGGTGGCAAGAACATCATATCAGCAAGTTCCAGTAGATCTACCAGTCCTCTAGGACAGGGGTCAGTGAGCTTCATCCCTCGAGCTCCTAACTCTTCATCAGGGTAAGTTGTAACGGACAAAGACAAAGATGATCATTAGGTCTTGATAAAGAGGTTTCCTTGAGCATCTGCAATAATAGGATTTGGTGATTCTTCGGCCACCTCTAAAGTTGTAAAGGTTTTATACATTTGTTGTGTTAATAAAGTAATTACTTTGACAAAACCACTTCAAAAGCAAAATGAAATATTTCATGTGGTTAAGCGCCGGTGTTTATTACATCAACGAATTAACAATTAAAGATTTTATATGCACGGACATTCTTTTTATATACTGTGGAACCTTTATTGTGGTGTATTTTTAAATTATAAAGTATAAAACCGATAATGGGTGATTTGTAAAATTTGTAAAAAAAGCACTTTACCTAGAATTATAGAATCTCGCTATGATTAATTCGAATAAATAGATTAGTAATTTCAAGCCTCATTTGTTTCAGGTCCCGTCCCAATTCTACCTTAATAGCACCAGGCAGTAAAATACCCTCCGGTCCATTTACTCAACAATCCCCTCTACATATGCAACAAGCGCCAGAGCAAAATGCTACACAGACTAAACACTCCATGTTAGATAAACTAAAGATTTTCAACAAAGATAAAGGGAATAATGAGAAACAACCCAAAGGAACAGTGGTGTCAAAGCGAACTAGTTCTTCCAGTGGGTTTTCTTCAGCAAAAAGTGAAAGATCTGACTCAAGTTTAAGTCTGAACGAAACCAATTCTACAAGTGCTTATATTAAGCCACCCAATATAATTGGACCGAAAGGGATAAGACAAACCGATACGCTATCAAAAACTAGCAAAGGAGTCAAATCGAAACTAAGTAATTCCAAACAACTTAAAGATTCAACGAATAATCTTAATAAACTAGGTAACAATAAAACAAATGTTAGTGAAAAATGTAGTAAAAATAGTCCTAAGTTACAAGTACGTGAAAAAGAATCAAAGCTAACGGTTCCCAAGTCCAAATTGAATCCAGCGGATAGCAAAATGGTGAAAGTATTAAGTAGTCAATCTAAATCAATGAATGACCAAGCTGGTTATAGACACGAAGACTCTGATTATAAGTTGGATATGAAGCAACATAATAACGTTTCAACACCAAACGGAGGGACCGGGATACCTAAACCTACAGCAGCTGTTAAGGGTACATTCAAAATATCAAAAGATGAACGATCGATTTTACAAAAGAGTACAAGTAGTCAATTAAGTCCTATACAAAGCAATTCTAGTATAAATTCGGTAAGCAATACTGTTAGCGTGCCACCTTTTAATAGAGAAAATTCAAATATGAGTAAGGAAACAGTTCAAAAACAGACACTAGCTGTGTCACCAATGCCTATAGTGGCAAATCAGACATGCTCTCAAATGACTGAGAGTAATCATTCGAATTCTGGTCAGCATTCTAATGATAGCGAAAGTAGTGTCATATACCGACCCTCTAACGATTCTGGATCGGATACTTCTAAATCGATTACGATTAACAATAACACGATCCCGAATAGAAAACTCGATATGAGTGCAACTTATTTGAACAACGTTATAAGTGAAGCTGAAATATCAGAGAAAGAGGCAGCGCAGAATTTGCACCACGGAAATTCTGGGGCTAGACCAATAAAACCTATGTGCAATGACCATAGTAGAATACGTGATGAATCTAGAAAATCTAACAGTCGTTCCAGCACGCCATCTCACGGTCGTGATAACTCTTTAGAAGACGATCTCCCAGTTATGAACGTAGAACCTATGGCTCCGTTATTGCGTGGTTACAATAGTCATTTAACATTACCCATGAGAACGTCAGGGTTGATGCAAAAGCACATTCCGGGATACACCCATGCGAATACTGTTAAAGCTGGTTATGGTCGGGAAAACATGGGGTACCGTGATAAACATAACTATCCCTCTGGGTTTGGACATCCAGACTATTGTGACCTTGATGTAGCCTCAGGATATATGTCAGACGGCGATTGTTTGATGAAAATGAACATGAATGGGATGAATCATAACAAGAATGATATAATGGATGGGTATATGTCTGAAGGCGGAGCTTCCCTATATGGTCGGCGTATCAATTACCAGCCTGGACTGCAGCAGCTGGATGAGAAGTAAGTTTTTTGTTATTTTAAATACAACATGCCTTCGAAATTTCGGAGATGGGCATTCAAGCCTCTGACTACCCCGCCGTAATAAAAAAGGGAGTGTGTATACACAAGTCGTGAAGCGTATGTATGTATGTATGTTAAAATACAATACCAAAATATTGGCATCTCTATCTATCAACTCCTTATAGGATAACAGAAATTATATTTTAATATATAGGTATAAGTACATGCATGTTTTTAAAAGCAAATTTTGCCTCAGGACTGATCAAAGACATTCCCCTTCGCTTCCCATAATTCAATTCATTTATACATTATAATGCTATTGTACATGTTTGGTATTCACGAAAGTATTTATTTTTCATACTTCCCGATAAGCGTTGTAAAGTAAGAACTGATAACCTTTAGTAATTGCTATAAACATTCACTTAAGTTAAATAACTAACACAGATAATCTTCTATCAAAGCAAAGAGAACACTTTGTGTTGATATTGGCTCAGAGACCGTTGAAATCAACAAGTAGTTGAGTTCAATCCACGAGACGGGGACGTACTTCCATCATATAGTTATATGCAAGTGTGTTTCTCTTTTTCCTTATAAAGTTATGATAAAAAAGATTGTGACAACTCTGTTGCATTAAACATTTTATTTGTGTATATAAAAATGGAAATTATGTGTTAAGTGTAATGATTAACCAGAATTATAATTTCATTATGAATTATGTACGTTTTAAAGGTTCAATATTATATTTGTTTAGGCGTTAAGTGCGAAAATCGCGCTTATATGTATTTTAAGAGTTCAGATATAGCACTCTCTGTCGCAATAGCTTCTTGCTGGGGTGAGGGCGGTTGCTAAAATCGATACTTGTACAGCTCACGCACCCCTGCCCCTCACTCCGACGTGCCTTTTGTTATTGTCCTAACAGACTTCTAGAACGGAAACCCAATATAACCCTTATACCTAACTAACAAGAGTAGTTTCAGCTTGAACATTAGTTGAAATCATCTGTTTCATTTTAAAATACAATAAACTAGAATGAGGTTTTCGCGAATCGCATGTGCTTAAAGTATTATTATTTTAGTTTTTCCCATAGGGGCTATCGTTTTTAAAAACAATTTAATAGAATCGTTAACTTAATCATTACTTAACGAATTAGTAACACACCTATAATATTGTGTGATGGTTTTTATTGGAACATTATCAGTCGCAGTGTACACGAGATGCGTTTACGATTGAGTAGGAATGTCGAGCATTGTTGGTGACGGGCCCTCCGCGGCTGCGACGGTAGGGCGGGCGGCATTAGTTGCTTCGCAGTGACGGCGTGCGGGCGCCTTTCACTGCCCGCTCCGTGAGCATACTCGTACGTGATAAACTTTTTGAGGGCCGGAACTGATAGAAAATGTAAATGAATCGGCGGCATCGATCGCGCCGCCGAATGTTCGCCCGCTCTCCGGCGAGTGTCTCTTGGACCCCAAACGAAGACTCCTCATCGACCGATGGACTTGTTCCGCGTTTGCCTAGCATTGAGTTTCCCAGTTCCATTGTAAATCATTCAATAAAAGTGCCTTTTCTCCCGGATCTTGAATTGCGCTGCCCGGGTCCGTGGGAATTCACACGTATGTCGAACGTTGTAGATTGTTGCCTTGCTTTGTGTCCTTGCTTTTCGCGATAGTTTTGTAACATAAGCTTATACATATATGGTGCTTCAAGTGATAATAATACGTAGCTTAAGAAACACTTATCAATGGGATATGCTTATATGGTAAGTTTCTTTTGAGTCAAGCTATGTAGACGTGACCAACACATGTTTCAGATTATTGTAGTCAACCTACTTTCATTTGTTTATACGGATTCCAAGTTTGATTGATTCATCATCTTATCATTCAGAATTAATAAGAGCTTATGCACACCTGTGTTTATAATATAAACTTTGTAGCATATATTCCTAATTCGTGTATATTGAAAGTGTGAACATAATGACAGTTCCGAAACAAAGCAATAAGAGAAGGCCGCTGATCCCAGACTGGCAAAAGCGTTATTTGCCGCTACCTTAGGGTTATGAGGCAAAGAAAGTGAGGGAGCCACCCCTTCTTTATCTCACCAAATGCAAGTCTAAGTATAACCTTAGTAGGTATTTCCTTTGTTAGGATTGTAGTGTTAACTTGTGATAACTTGATAAGTAGGAGAACTTAAATGATACACATTTTAAATACAAATCTTAAAGGTATAAATTCTACATATTTATATGTCAAATTACAACATATATTATCGTTATATTATACTATATCATACATATCAACTTTCTAATATAACAACACTTCCATTACATATGCCAAACGAAACTAAGAAAGTATCCATACCATACTAACCTTAACACATATTGCTTAGAAAAAAACTAAAGCCAAAACTGCCAAAGACCTTCGCATAACAGTTCAAATGAAATGGGTAACACAGTAATAACAGAATATCTCACCCAACCCGCGTAATGAAGAGGCCCTTTACTTTTCTCTGGAGAGTCATCATTGCGAAGGACTGGAAACCGTCTCTATGGGCACTTCGTTAGGCGTGGATTCACTGTTCACTGTAATAATGATGAAAAATGCTTTTGTTTGCGAAAAATAGTGGGGAAGTTATATAAGAAATTACTTGATTTTTACCGTTTTAATAATGAGATTATTTTGTTGGTTAAAACACTGAAAATTATATGCAGTAAATAGTATATAAGCTTTATTTGTTATGCTGTTTGAACCTATTTCGAATGCATAAGAATACCTGACACTGAATAGATCACACGTTTTAATTGGATAGTAATTCAATTACCTATCGAGCTATGTTCTAATCTTTAGCTTTGTTATTAGTGAATAAGTTTAAACAAAAAAGTTTAAGCCCAAACATAGTCGCAGTTAAAGCAAACAACTCCGCAATGACTCGATTCAATTAATCGCTTAACAGAGAATAAAGCAATTAAAGTGTGAAACAATTTAGGATAGAAATGGAAGATGAACACTGAATGACATGAATATAGCACTTACATATGCATTTACGTCGTTAAATCCTTTCTAGAGTAAACAGAACATCGGAGTTACAATATATCCGTGGTGGACAGAGCCTCAAAGATATAATATCTCCTTGCTCAGCTTTAGTAAATATATAACCCTTTTGTGATGCCATTGATATAAATAATTAGTAACGATTAGTTAATAGTCTGTCCCTTAATTGATTCCCGGATAGGATGGTAATAGAACGTGGTTGATGACATGGAAATGAAAGGCAGATAGTTAATATTCAATGTACGGAGAAGAAACAGCTTCTTTGACGGCGAAATATGTAAATATTCACACTGAATATTCTATGATATGTTATACGTGCGCATGTCTTTGGTTTAAATTTAAATTCTGTTGGACGTTTTATAATGTGTCCTTGAGGTGTTACTGCATTTCGAATTAGGTTAAAATGAAGTGTTACCTTACTTAGAGATAGATTTAATGGCATGTGCGAAAGGTATGTCTGTGCTGATGTATATTATCGAGTTGAGTGCTATTAATATTAGAACCACATATTAAACAGTATCAAGTTAAATTACGTTCAAGAGTGAAATAGTTCGAATGAAATAGCTTCAGGTACGGAACAATAAAAGATCCGTGATCTCTGTCAATCCCTTAAAGAAATCGGACTTTTAATGGTCATCTTGAAAACTGATAACAATAAATATTTAATGCTTTCTCTGTATTATTTTATACCTTTCATAATCATATTAAGTTCTTTGTTAAAAATATCTTAAGACACTCTTACATTTCAAACAGAGATAGCATTGAGTTCACAAGTATCATCAATGCTTAATGTACCTTGCAACCTCACAATGGCATCATTCTTTTCGTATCAAATTAGAACACTTCGTTGGTATGTGTGATTGAAATATGTGCTAGTATGAAATGTTTCGAAAACAGTTTTACTTATATTTACTGTAAATTTTGTTCCTTGGTAACGATACTACTCGTTTTTTTATTGTTTGTTGAACACTTAAGCCATGGTGTGATTTAGATCTATCAACATATAATAAAGAATTTATTATATTAACCACTGTCAATACTTCAAAAGGAGTATCAATAAAAACAAGTAGACGTTGATTGAATAACTCATCGTTGCTAGATTGGTCCGGTTTAAAACTAAAGTTAGTATTAGTAAGCTTTTATACGAATAGCATCAATATTTCAAACATACAACCTCTATCTTTACAAATAATTTCATATATTTTTTCTTCATCTCAATAGTTGAACAGAACAATTAAACACAGAATATTTACACATATTAGAAATATCAAATAGGAATAGCAATTTTGTTCCATAAATTTTAACCATTTCCATTCCTTCGGTGATTGTTTACTTGAGTATAAATCTGGCCAATCCCGAAGTACGATTTGGAGGGGCTTTGTTAATCTAAGGATTATGTCTACGGAATGCAAGCAGATTTAGTTCCTCAAGTCGTCCGCTAACGCTGCTGAAAGATAAATATTTGAGAAGGGTCTTGATATCGAAACAGCCGTGATATATGCTTCTCTAAATAACAATTTCATTCTTGAACGAATAGGTTAGTTACCTATATGAGCAATACAACTAGAACGTACTGAAAGGAAATCTTTTTATCAATTTAATATTTTATTTTTAAACTCATTTTTTATCATAAATTGAATCATTAAAAGAAATATACTCGTACGTTACCATACTCTAAAACATATGATACAAAAATAATATGGCCAATAATCAGATCAAATTTGATCCATATTAATTATTAACTTCAAGAACATATATACCTGTCCATAGCGCGCAGAACAGAATCTTGTATATACTCGTATATTTATTTAGGTTGCCTGTACTGTTGCCTGAACAAAATTTCTCTTAAAACAATCTTATAACCTTACCTATTATGCCATTCCAGAATAGCGTTATCCCGTAGTCGAGGTATGGAGAGTGGCAGCGGTGTGGTCTACAGGGTAGTGGGCAGGACTCGCAGCAAAGCCGATTGTGGTCAACAGACGGAACGACAGCCTCAGACAAAGGATACTACGTGGAAGAAATACACCGATTCTCCTGGAGTAGGGACCCCGCCTGCAGTGAGTATTATAATCGAGTTCTTAGCTTTTAGATACCTATTAACCCTTGAAATTGTTGTGACAGTTGATTAGCCTACTAAAAGCTAAAGGCTTGTAAAGTAATAATAAATATTCTAATGAGATATGGAAACGGTATCAAAATATACATAAATATTTCGCTAATACTATTAACGTTGGGAGGAATCTCTTTGGATAGTGAGTTTTAGTGTTAAATATGACTTTAGTGTTCGTCTTTGAAAAGTATTTGACAATAAAACCTCTCATTACTGCAGATAGTGACTTCGATAGCCCTTATAACATAATATAAGCTATACCTTTTATTATAATTAAGGCGTACCAATTATTAAACTAGTATTACCATTAGAAAATTAAGCCCGGTCATGCAATTTCTTTCATGTAGATTGTGTCTATACAAATCGACGAGTAGACAATCAAACCATATGTGTTTTAGGGTCAAAGTGCTCAAGCTCCTACAAGTCCGTCGAATAGTCGTAAAAGTGATCGGAGGGCTGGCCATCATTCTCCTCAGCATCATAAAAGGGAAAAGCTGTCGGCTGCCCAGCAACTTGGCGTGAATCCTCATCAAGTGAGACTTGCTTATTAATCGGCTGTAGCAGACGTGTAGCCGACACAGCGTTGTTTCTTTTAATTGTCGCTTTCACCTGTTTTTTTTGCGTAATCTTTAAGTGTAGCAATTTGTGTCTTTTATGATCTTTTAGATGACATTTTATAATTTCTTTTTCGTTTTCAGTTTACGCAGCAAAATCAATCTCTGCGTTCTGCGTCACAGGTAAGCGAAATTCTCGACTTAATCACAGTATTTTTGTGTTATTTGTTTTACAAATTTACGAGAACTGTAATGTAGATAATGTTTATGTTTCTTATTTTGACTAGAAAAATAAATTTAACTTACATTTTTTATAAAAGAATTCATTAAAACCTTGCAAATGATTACGTATTGTTCTCAGTAAAACCTGTGGTGAAATATAATTTGTTTTTAAAATACATATTCCAGATGAAATAGGTTAGTTATTTTTATAAAACAAACACGATAAATGTCAAATGGGTACTTTTACAGAAAATTAAACATATTGCATATCATAAAATGTTCTCTATCTTTGTTCTAGCTACAATCTCCCAGTGGGCCTTCATCTAGACCATCGAGTGCAGCTGGTAGCAATGGAAGTGCATCCAGCAAGTCCAAAGTACCTCAGGGGTACGGGTACACTAAGAGACAAAACGGTGTTCAGCAATCCCAAGGCCTTCAGAATAATGGAGGAATGGGTAAGTTATTATTTTGTAGACTAGATTCTTTGAATAAAACCTTTTTGGTTTGTAAGAACATTCGTTTTTCGATCTCTTTGATAAGTAGTTTTTTATATACATGTTGTGCAACAAGAAAAAAATATTAAATCATAAGATTAAATAAAAAATTGTACATAACATAAAATATAAAAAAGGTTGAATGTTTAAAATTTTTGCGCAAATAAAAACAAATTGCAATATTTCAGGTGGAAGAACAGCCCAAGTTTCTGCTGTACCAAGAACCAAGGTCAAAGTGTCTGGTGGTACGCAGACGTGCACACAGGACTTACAAATTCACAGTGAGTTCTATTTTTAAATAGTTTGCTACAAAAATACAACCGTATTGTTTAAGCAATGTTAGGTGACCTCTGTTGTTAAAATAATCTCTTTGAATAATAATCATCTTCTGATCTATATAGAAGTAGAAGAATAAATTCTGGACACACATATAAATTTGGATTATCATTAAAATAATTTTTGGACGATATTACACAAAACTTACCTTACCTTTATGCAAAAGTTGTGATATATTTCGATCCTTATTTAAGAAATATTGTTCTCAACATACATTTTTATTATTTATTCCAGAAAATGGCATCGGTCCAAAGTCGTATTCCCTGGGCGGCAGTGCGGCAGCTCAACTGTCGGCCTCAGTCCGCGAGAGGCTCTTGGGATCTCAGTCGTTGCCCAAAGCGGGAACTCATGAGTTCGCCGCGTTATTTCAACATCATAGGTAAAGTAAACTTGCCTTATAAATTCTGTATATTGCGTGTCTGTTATTGGTCAGATTACAGTGTCCATCTCTACAATTCCAAGTTGCCTAGTTTCGCACAAGATAGTTAAGACCTAATGCTGGTATATTGTGCTTAGAATCTATATAAGGAAAATAATTTTAAAATTTATTTAGAAATCGTTACGATTCGATAAAATTTGCGTTCCACATAAACTATTATGTTATAAACTTAAAAATCTGTCTTTGTCTCAAAATGTGCGAAAAAAGAGATTTGCAAATACCAGTTCTGAAAAAATTAGGACACATGTGTGACAAAACACACAAATCACATTAATTTCGCTAAACTACGACAGTTTAATACATGCCATATTTCGCCGAGTGTTTCGTTTCTCAAACACATAATTAGCATTGAGTGAAACAATTAAAATCTTGTGTCGTGCCATATGGGATAGGCAGTTTGAATTAGAGACCAGCGGTTGACTTAGTTGATATACAAACATTAATTGTTTTTATTACTCTTGTTAGAAGTTAGTACATTAGGAACTCTTGCTTATCAAGGACGCTATGTTGGTTAACTGTTGAAATTAAAACATGAGCCATACGTACAGGTATGTCCAATTTGATTCTGAAATGTGTTCCGTATTCGTGCTTATCTGATTTTGTATTTGAATTAGATTACGAAAATCGTGGGAACATTAATCGAAATTCAGTTGGTCTCAAATCTGCCTCTCTTATAGACGTTCTTATTGATTTATTATCATCAATAGAGGACAAATTTTATAAATATATATTTTTTCATTTCAGAGTCACCCCAAGAGGTGGTATCAAAATAAGTGATGGCAGTCTATCTGACACGCAGACCTATTCAGAAGTAAAATCGGACTATGGAAATCCATACGCTCCTTGGTTGAGGCATAGGTAAGATCTACTTATTTACATATATTAGTATGTGCCCTTTACTGTTTTCGAAACCTATCACTAACATTTCTTTTTCCTTGTTTTTGCATCTATACTAACTCGTGTACTTTTGTATGTTTGATGAACTCTTGTAGATAACTTTCTGTATCGAGCATTTATCATCCTTAGACTTATATTCAAAGAGATTAAGCGTTTTAATTTAAATATATCCATTAAAATCTATCCATAATTCGTCCCACATTTAATCAATCGTATATGTATATATCATCCCAATGACGACTGGCCTTTGCAGTAACACGTATTCGGCGAGCGGAGGTCGGCTGTCCGAAGGCGAATCCATGGAATCCCTCACGTCTCTCCACTCGGCCACTCTCGGCCAAAACCCCTCCTCTAACGCACATCACCATCGCAGTTCACTCACTCACAATAAGCTCATCATGCACAGAGATCCTCAGGGTGTCAGGCTCAACCGAAGCAACAGCATTAGGTGGGTGTGCTATTCATCAGATCACACAAACATTATTAGTTCCCATTTCATTGATCATTTTACCAAACTCGCATTTTCAATTCAATTTATCAACTTCCAATAATTGGTTTTACTGCCTCTAGGGCATTATATAAATTAAAAGTAACCATTTTTAGAATACTTCAATTTACGTAAAAAGAGCTCCAATATTCAATTTCATAACTAAAATATTTGTTTCTGCTCAAACTTTCATTAGAATTAGATCACTCGTCGATTTGTATGACAAATATTTCAATGAATTGTATGAATTTATAGCTATCTGAGAGATAGGACGTTCCCAAGGTACGCCATGAAAAGCTATCTCTATCGTATTATAATAGCTTTCAACTGACGCTCGCTGTATTTTGAGTTCCTCTTAACAACTTTTGCATGAGCCAGATAAAGCACAGTCAACTATGTGAATAGAAAAGTTTTTGTAGAATAGGCGCTCAACTTTTTTTTTATGCTCAAAATCTGTTATTCGCTACAATGGTTTTTTATTTAATGAAATTTCTTTCAAATAACATGGCACACTATTCTACTTTTTTTACTAACGCTTAATTCGCTAGCTTCATTAGTAACCTTTGATTTATAAACGTAATTCATATTGTTTCGCTTTGGTGACAGATCTACGAAATCTGAGAAATTGTACCCGTCAATGCTGCATAGATCATCGGAGAGTGACTATGAACCATACTACTGTTCGCCTGTACAATATGGAGGGCAAGGTAAGGATTTCCCCATTTATCTCATTAGGTACTACTTAATTTAGAAATTACAAAACTGATATATTGTAGAGAGTTGTACATGATTTGTATTTTACGAAATTCTCAAAAAGTTCGCTATTCATAAAATAATTTTTAACAAATTGGCTTACTTTGCGCCTTTGTGTCCTATAACTTTTCTAGCATTAATTCTGGGACTCTAAAATGAAACTTCTTTGGGTATCAAACCCTTATCTAGGATTCGTATTACATTGTCTCTAACTCTCTCTCTCTCTAATATTTTATGCTCATGACTACGTATTTGATTAATTATACATTAATATATTTTTATCGTTATCATACACAGGCATAAACTATGGAACTTCAGAGCCACCTTCTCCGTCTCCAAGATCAGCGCTCAGCCCCACCCATCAGCCAGGGAACGTGATGCATACGCCGCGGCATTCACACCACTATGGGAAGAAGAATGATGAGAGTTAGTACTATGAATTAATTAATAATTTAGTATACATCTGCACATATATGTATTAACTAACAAGCACTTTCGGCTCTTTTATTCTCTTTGGGATGAAAAAGAACTTTAGAGAGATAGTTTTTACTTAGTAATTATTATCGAATTTGTGATGGCATTAATAAGAAATTTTGGTGTAAAGTTGCTTACGCATAGGCCAAGCGACCATATTCAATAAGTAATCCATAATAAATTGTATATTATCCGTACTTTAAGCAACCTAAATAACTAATATTAAGAGAAGAAGTGAAGAGAAGAAGAGTTTGAAGATCTGTAATAAATATAATAAATGCCCATGCATTTTGCAACTGGCTTTTACACATCATAGTATATGTTAGGTTTTTGGCGGTTTAATAATCATAACTATTAAGTAATATAATGATAAATATATATAAAAATTTCTATAAGAATGTTTGTTTGTTACAGGTCATGGATCGACAGCATCACTAGTGTCCACAGCGTCATCCCTAGCCGCTGGAGCAGGGTCTGAAGAAAGACATAACCATGAAGTGAGTATCGATAACTTCTTCAATAAACGTAGCCGTCAGAAATTAATCAAATAATTAGGGAGTTTCTAATGCTACAAAGCAAGTGAGAGTTGACTAAAAGTTAGTGACTTATATAGTTTCGGAAAAGTATCCACGAAAGCCAAAATTAAGTACATAAATGACTTAAATCATAAAGCCTTTGAAAGAAAGTACATTTGATGAAAACTTGGTTACAAGATTTGAATTGGTCTATTTGGAGAATAGCATTATTCTATAATATAATGTTTTTTTTAATATAATTTCGCGACGCTATTGTCATAGTAGTACGTAGATAACGTAGACACGTTAAAATTAAAATAACTGTAGATAATATTTTGGTCTTTGCAGCTTCGTGATCTTGCAATTTTTTAACCCTTTATTCTGTTTAAGGTGCGGAAACTCAGAAGAGAATTGGCAGATGCGAAAGAAAAAGTACATACGCTCACTACACAGCTGACGACAAATGTAAGTAGTTATTCCTAATTTGTGATCATATTCAGAATTTAAACCGTTTAGCGTGAGCAGAGGCTTCAGTGACTATTAATGTAACGCCGAAATTCTTTGAGCATTCGAAGTCCACGTGTCACCAGATAGTCAGAACCCAAATTGACAGATGGAGAATTCGACAGCCGTTCAGCCAACATATTGACTATTATATATCTGGAATGATAAGCAGGTTTTTGTTTACATCGAAATCAGTTCATCAGTGGAATAGCCGACATCTAAGCTTTACCAAATCTGACTGTATCTAGATTGATATTATTTGGTCGTTGTATTTATAATACGAGTATATGTATGTTTCTCAACAAATGAGTTACTATTACAATTTATTTAGCAAGATAATACAAAACTTTCATTATTGTGATTCAAATTATTTAATCTTTGTTGTATTAATCTAATGATAATTGATCATAATACGTTTAAGAAAACGCCCATTTAAACTAAGTCTTTTATTTGCAATTAAATTTGATAAAACTGCTCCATCGGAACAAACGATTCAATTTATAAACTCTAAAATACACAAGCTTCTTGTTTATGCAGTCAAGACTTCCATTTTAACTTGTGTGAAAGGTACGACTAATTGAATAGCACAACAGACTTGAAGAAAGCACTCACTAGAATGTCACGAAAGCAGTGAATTTGTGATAGAAACGGGTCACACGGAGTCAAGTGGTTTGATGCCACGGCCATATAGGGCGACAAGTATTTGTGCCAAAGACTACAAATAGAGCTAAGGTCTAACCAATAGAGAATATGTTTAGGTTCGCACTCCATAAAGGGCACTTGATAAATAGTTGCGTGGAATCGATAAATTTATATCGACAGAAGCTTAAAGTTTGCGACAACATCGACTAATGGTTATAAAATAATGTTCGACGATAATAATTCTTCAGTTGTATTATTTTTTTTCGGTTTTCAAACAGCTGTTTGTTTATCTCGTCTATTTTTTTTAACAGTTTTTAAATTAAAATCGATTCGTCAATTTGTGGGCTATTTATTTACTTTTGGATAATACAAGCAGGCTTTTCAATGACCCATGCCATACAGAAGATTACATTGGTAATATAGTTTCCTAATAACCCTTAAATGATGCAATTAAACCATAAATGCGTATTTAATACTGAGCAATCATTGAAAAAAACTAAGTGTGTAGGTTTCTTTGTTGTCAATGGATATAATAAATGCGTGATTGATTGAACGCTATCAATTGAATTTAATTATAGTTAAGTATTTATTTCATCATTCTAAGCTTTGTGGTATTCAACACGTTCAATGTTAACGTTGCATGGATTTTTATGGGTATAATTAGTGCAGCTAGTGTCGTTAGAGCGTTGTTTTTATCACTTCTGCATTCATTTTAAACTACATACTCGTACATAAACACTTCAATAACCTTAGACGACTTTTTATGAGACTCCAAGATTGACTTCAATTGGCTTCAGCTTTCAGTCATTCAATTGTAAAAAGTTTCTGCTAAACGGTACTGAAACCGCTCAAAACAGTCTCCCAAAACTTTTTATCAAATAATTAAATATACACGAAGTACAGACAATATGAAAAGTTGTTTTAAGTTAATAGTATTTTTCCATGTACTAAAGCATTATATCACTGATTTTTTATTGAAAATGTGTATTTCATTGGTGATTACAAAAATACTATAATTTATAGATCTCCGTGTCACATGAAATCTTACCTACTTTATCTATATCGTCAAGTATAGCTTATCTTAAATTACATACTAGCCTGGACAACTAAACATGCATTGCAAATAACAAAGTAGCTTAGAAGTACTTACGTATTCTCATCGAGTCTTGTAGACCACGTTATCATAGTAAACTATGAGTCACCGCTAACATTGTGCGATGTGTTTGATGTTAGCATAAATAACATGCGTCCCTCCTTAATAAGATAATGTAGGTATAATTAAGGCAATGGCAAGTACATTCTTAGATCACGTAGTACTAAGCTAATAGTAGGATAGTCACTCAGATTTCTTCTTCTTCTTCTAGTGGCACTCCATTACTGGAGGTCTGCCGTCAGCCTGCTGAAACTCTCCTTGTCCCTGGCCATCCGGAACAGCTCTTCCACGCTGGCAATCCCGGTCCACTCCCGGATGTTCCTCAGCCAAGATTTTTTCCTCCTGCCAACGCGTCTTTTCCCCTCTATCTTCTCTCTCTCAAATTAAATATATTTAACCAGTTTTGAAACTCCTTTTGTCAAATTGAGGATTGTCTTGTATTTTTGCGATTGTATATGCTCAGCACTTGGTAATTACAGCACGAAACCACTATGAACCATTGAACCTAATTAGATAACCATAATTTTGGGATGCATTATATATAAGAACGATTAAGGATCTCAAAGAGCGTGCAAGAAAACTGTGGCGATTACGTTCAGTATAAAAGTAATGAGTAGGTAATTTTTCACCGAACTTTATTGAATAAAGAATACCTTTCTTTCTGAGAAATCGCGTGCACACTTAGGATAACTCCTTTTGAGGTCGTAATTCAAACGAGCTAAAACATCTCCGGCCTAATCTTTGGTTTGTTTTGCGCTGAGCCATAAAAATATCAAGTTATACATTTGCCCAGTCCTCTTATCAAACAACTTAAGCCGAATGCCATAAATCTTCAAAAGTCCCTTGAGATAACTGGCTAAATGCAGTCAACCTGCCCTACTGGTGCCTTGGAACAAAGCTTTATTTCATAATGTCCTAAATTGTAATAATGGTTTAGCATTTTCATTAGTATTTTACTAACTGCTCGTATATAAGCTCAATATATGAGTTTACATACACATTCAAATCGCTTCCGCGGTGGAAAGAACTTCGTATAATCTCCTAGGTCCTATTTTAGCATGAATATTGGAGTTGTGATGTTATATGGAACATTGAGCACAGGTTGCTAGACCATCGCCCAATTGATTCCAATGCTAGTTAACGTTCTTATTATGTCCTAGCACGGGTAATTATTCTATCCTGTAATATGCTACATGACTCTTTGTCATAGCCTGCTAGTGTCAAAGCCTATATTCTTTTTTATTATGATCCTTTTATTCCTATGCTTTCTCAAATTAAACTTTTAAGACTTAATTAAAAACACATGCTTCCTAATCCACAGACACTTTTATAAGTAGTGGGATTTAAGAAAAAAAAGTACGTTCTCATCATAATATTCCTGATTTGAGATGCAGGCATGCATCTTAAACCTCGTTAAACATATAAAAATATTATGAGGCTTCCTTGTGTAACTAAAGTAACTGTGATGTAACTTTATATGGTACAGTGGCATAATCTGTTTATGTTAGTGGGAGTCCAAGCTTGATGTTTTTGTTTATTTAGATAGGTATATTTTTGATGTTAGTAATTGTAATTCATACAGATAAACAATGTGTATGTTATGATAGTTACTAATTTAATGTCCTGCTATTACAAATTTCTCTTTTTTTAATTAGCTTAGGTTAAATTATATAACAGCACTTTCCAATATTTGCAATTCTATACATTACATAAATAAATGTCCTGTAGCTGTGTGTAGTGTGTAGCTGGGCCATTAAAACAATGCTAAATAGCTGACGTTCGTCCCGGCATATCGTAGGAAGCAACTAGGGGACTAGTAAGAGAAAATATCATACTAGGTAAATAGTCTAGCATCTATGATCTAGCAACTTGTCACCAATGTTCCATTCTGACATCGTAACCCTAATATTCATGGTAAAAAATAACCTAGGAGATTTTATATCTCCGTGGTTCTGTCCACCCCGAAAGAGGTTAAAGAACGTGAATGTATATGGAAATGCATAAATCTATAATATCTTGTAATATGCAAGACTTAGTTAAAAACTATTCAAAAGCTGGTAATATGAGAGAACACCCATCAAGTTACGAAACAATTGACAAAGTTTCTTCAGACTCGTGTTGCGAGGTTCACGACTCATTGTAGTTGATTGTGACCGAGTCTGTAACATAAAAAAAGGTTTGAACGAAAGGACATTAGTTCTATTGCATGTTTAGGATGCGAACTGGGTTCTTTTCAACTGGCTCCCGTTTTTGTGTTGCGTTGTTTATTCTGTGCCCTTCGGTTTCATTCACACGTGGACGTCATTTTTACTTAATTTTGTAAAAAGTAAGTAACCGTAAAGTTGTATGTTTAGACCTAAACTACTAGTTTATGGAAAGGCAACACCAGATTGATTTTTAATTACTTTAACGAGAGGGCAAGCAACGAGAGCATCCAAAGCTTTTGACGAATTATGTTCCTGTTTATTTAAGAATTTAATTATTATGTTCTTGATCCACATCATTAAGGAAATCGGATCAGAAAACCCTTTACTAACATTTGATTAAACCAAGCATTCTAGCTATCAATCACTACTAAACTAACTTGACAAGTTTGACTCATTCAAGCTTCAAAAAGATTGCAATGATAAAACATCTCAAGATTATCATACCCCTTGAATTCCTTTGTGATGACTGCGAGCTATCCCCTCGTGTGACCGTTAGCCTGAGCTTGTATCGTGCATTGGCTGTAGCCGGTTTCGTTGTAGTTCACTTGAGTTGTGTTGCGTTTAGTTGGTATCGCCACCGTACCGTGAGCGGTCGCGCCTTAACCGATAATATTCGATAAAGTTATATTCGTGTTTACAAATCGAACAGCGTGTACTTTGTGATAGTGATGTGATCTTTTCTCTTGGATTGTTGTGTTTCTAACAGGTTGCTTATTTATGTATTCGTTGTTTGTTTATTTGAAGTTTGGTTAAAATTAACGAGGAAGTTCAGTCCTTCGTGTTTGAGTAGAATGACAAACGTTACCACAGCAAAATTGAACTTGAAGTCGTTACACTTTTTGTATGGAATAGTAAAGTACTAGGTCGTTTCTAATTGACAGATCCGTTAATTTAGCAAACGCGTCTTGTGATATTACGAAGAAGTAGATTGATGGGGAACAGGTAACCCCGGTCTGCTTTTTACAAAGGTTTTAGCCCCTTTCCTTGGTCCACCTACTGTTATTCACGACTGTGTGGTTTTTAAAAAGAATTCAATAGTCACCTATTCTTATTTTACCCAAGTCTCCATTATTCAATGAATATTGACATTTCAATTGACTCCCTTCATAAATATTCTTTAACATTGCAATGTTACTTCATTCAAATAAGAATAGGATTTCGTTAAATTGTTTTAGTTGCGAGTCTTATGTAATTAATAAATCCCTTTAACATTTTACCTTCTTTAATTCTATGCATAAGATATGTTTCGTTTCGATTTACCTGCTAAAATTTAAATGAATTATCAATATTTGTAAACGGACAAGCCTCACTAAACGACGACCATCCATTACCTTCTTATCACTGAATGCGATGTATCTTCGTCAAACCCAATGAATTAACAAATATTTGGATAACCAAAATGCTAATAAGCAAAGAACTGCCTTCAAAATATAGTTTTTATTCCCATATCTTGTAAAAATGCACTCTGTACCTTTGTATTATCAAGGCAAACAGTCGCTCTAATGTCAATTTAATAGGTTTTATTATTATAACGAGTCCATCCTTTACTTTATTTTTATACCTATACATCCATAATTATTTAAATAAACACGATATTAATAAAAATCGGCACAAACTTATAAGAATCTTACGAACTAAAACTACTACATATTTAGAAACACTTAAAATAGTATAGAAATGATATTTAGTTATTGAATAAAGCTATTTTAGTATTAATCAAGGAAAGACTGTTAATGTACTACGTCCTAATTTAACCGATTAGTTATCTCTTTGATGTACACACGCGGTACTAAACAGCGGTATCAAACTTGCATTGTGTCTTCTTTCAAGTAGTAATGTGACACTAAGATGACGCAACCACACCAGCTAACCTAATTACAAGTCGATTTATCTATGTTAACTTAATAGACAAAAAATAACAGCGGCATTTAGTAGTCAATTAATAACTAATTAAGAGAGAGTCTCTGTCTATTAACATGTAGATTTGAACAAAAAGTTTTATTGGAAGGAACACGATAATTATTTCACTACTTTCTATGTAGATAATCTATTAATGTTTTTAAGCGTTAATCGACTTTACAAGTTTGCAAAAAACATGCATTGGATTGATTGATGAAGCGAGTTTTTTTAGCATGAACCTAGTGTAGTTTCGATTTGTATCATTCGAAAGTGATATATTTGACCAAATCGTTTGCAATCTTTGTACTTACCTAATTTACAAATATATTTAATAGCAAAGAATATTTCTCTAATTTATGATATATTATAGATCAAAACTTCAACTGTCTGAACCATTTCTTATGCCTTGCTGGCAGTACACAAATAATGCATTAAAACATTTTTCATAATAACAATGCACTGCAGACTTATAAAGACAACAACCGTCACTGTGTACATGTTTATTTCTTTAGACTATTCTGTTTAGATCATCTAATGATTGCATTGTTTATTTGTCTCCTTCTTGATATCAATTATATTTTCTCATATTATGTTAACTGTCCTATTAACAATACAACTCATTCACAAAGAAACAATAGATTAAACAGTTGTTTCTCGTTCTTACTGCATAACGAAACAAAAATAGTTCTATATCGTGCGAATAGACGGCATAGATAGATAGACACCATATTGAAAAAGGGTGACGGTAGAAGTATCCATAACCGCAGAATGACTGTGTATGAGTGTCAATGAAGCGAGATTGGTTTGTCAGGATCGGAACTTATGGGGATCCGTGATCTCTTCCTACCCCTATACAGGGAATCGGGCATGTATGTGATGTGTATGTATGTATGTATCGTGCGAATATCTCGTATTTAAATAGCAGGAAGACATGCTGAAACAATATTGGTAGTTGAACTATTGTACTCAATCAGCTTGCTCCTCGCAGCTTTCAATTGAGGTTAATTCGAGCCAAGATGGGCATCAACAGGCCTACACTGACGAGTCTTTATTCCAAAGCTGTGCAACAGTAAATTGGCTATTACTGGTCGTTGCTATAGCAGCCAGATTGCCTTTTTTATTCTTATATCAGATATATTATTTACATTCCAATTACAAACAATTCATAATTATAACTACTTACGGTGTCCTAAGTCACGTCACCGAAAGATTTGGCTGTTAGGGTAACGTACCCGTTTAAGTAATAATTTTATCCTTGAAATTGAATACATGAGATCAATGAAGTTGCTAGTGATAATTTCTATATCTCCTGTCACTTATTTTGAATTAAGGATTTTATTAAATGATTCATTAAGTGTCAAGAAGATAATTAGTCCTGATTGTAACGATGCACCAGCAAATATAGTGGAATGGTACATACATACATTTAAACATCATTCAACATGTACTCTTGTCTATTTTGTTATGGCTTAATTGTTCACGTTTCGTCGTCTAAACATTCGTAACTTTATTGTTATTTTAACACCTATTCTAAAAATAAATAGTGTTTTTATTTAATTCACGTAACCATCAAGATTTAGCTGTGTAAGGCGTTGGGTTGGTGAATATTTATTAGACAGTTTTTGTTAAACCTTTGAACACCACAAGCTGAAAATAGTACCAAAGTTTTACGGTCGACCAAAGACAACGAACTCGTAAAATCTGGTAAAAACATAAACCTTTACGTTAATAAAACGGTAAATTTAGCATGAAAACATCGTGTAAAGTTAATGAAAACGTTAGTATTTTATTGTTAGATAGTTGTAACCGAGCGGAAGTTATAACATTCGAAATTATTTAATGCCCTGCCACATACAAACGTTTCTTATCCGCAAAATGTTCGACTAATAGCAATTATTATTTTGTTAGAACAGGATACGAGACGTCGTTATTTCAATTTTAAATACGGACGATTAACGAGTTTTTCCTGTTTTGTTTATGCTAACGGATTTTGATGAACAAGTCTACGCGAGATAACTTATTTGTTTAACGTTAAATCTATTTATATATGCATTGGAGTTGACCCGCGAGTTCATCACTGATTTCATTATGCGTTACTACAAAACCAACACGCAGTCAATGTCATATTAATTGTGCGTCATTTCATATTATGTACCAGCCTCTATTTTTATAAATGTGTAAATTATTTTACTCTAAATTAATGCAAAAATATGTATATCTACATCATAATACTAAAACATCCTCTTACACATTTCAAAGTGTTATTTACTCGGTAATATATGTATATGCAAAGACAGGAAAAATCACAAACATTTAAAACAGAGTACTTAAAACCAGTTTTTCTTCAAATGTCGTAGGCGGTAAGTAGATCATATCTTGAAGAAAAAATGTAGCTGTTCGTAAACATTGCATTGGCAGACTAATTAGGTAATCGTTCAATAGCCGAGTGAACATAAGTACCGTCATCCTGAGCGCATTGGAAAGGAAGCTCTACTCGTACCTACATGCTAGTAGTTTGCAGCTAAGCCAGGATGTACTTAGTTAAAACCACGCTAAGAGGGTATAAGTTTCAAGTTCCGTTTAGGTGTATTATAGAGAAACGACCACCTCAGTTTGGACTTTCCTTGTCAGTCATTTTTATCTCGTCAGGTGACGACGTTCTTGGATTATTTTTGTCCACATTATATAAGAGATATCTCAGACTGCAGATAAAATGAAGTTGTAGTGTATAGTATGATAAATGTGATGAAAAGTTACCAATTATCAGTTATGAATGAATTACACTTAGATAGGTATAACGGTGACAGTTGTTTGCATGGGTAATGAAGTAAGCGATAAAATATTTCTTTATGACCCATTAAAATGTACAAGTAGGTAACAAGGCACCTTTTACTTTTCACACTTTCTTGTTATGTGGTAAAGTGAACAAATTCGTATAATACATTACATACACAGAAACTAGTATCCACCAACTCAACTCTGCATCGATGAAATCGAATATTTATGCAAATCAAATGTTAATTTTACACGTTCTCTTCATATCAGCATAATAGACATTACCCGTTGTTTGCGTTGTATTTTCTATTCCCATTCTATGACTTACGTTTCTACAGTTCTTGTAAGTACTTAATTCGTGTATTTTCGAATATGAATACGTAATGCCATGGTCAAGCAAACAAACTTAACCTTTCATTTATAAACCTTTGAATAAACTCTTTAAATTTTAATCCTCATTTGCTCGCAACGTAGAGTGCTTTTGAGTGAGTTAAGTTTTTCAATGTTGAGTCCATTGAAACCATGTGTGGGACAGATGTTCCCGATTATCGTCCTATCTCTAGTAAAGTCAGTCACTTGAACTCTTAGCGTGGTTTAAATGTATGCTGCTTCTACCGTTACGTGTTTATTCAAATAGATGTTTTCTGATTATATCTGATATTTTAATGGATAATCGGCTTGTACTTTCGTTTTTGATAATCTTCTTCCTGTTATTACTCAATAGAGATATAAATAGTTACTCCGTTACCTATAACTTTATGCAACTTGCGTTTTTTATAAAGAGTTTTATTGAATTAACTATTAATTACCCATAACAGCTCCAAGGTGAGGAAAATATGAGGGCAATTATCGCATAAGGCTGGCCTAAAAACTCATAAGTGCTAGTAAATGGTCTTACCATCTAACTAGATTGTAATTGCTTAGCAAAATAGGCGGTTCACACATGATTGACAAGCATGCTCTCGTTACCGTTAAGGTTAAATAAGTACACTCTGAAGTACTACTGATTTCTCTTCAAATAGTCTCGCATGATATATTTATTCACTCTTAGGTGTGTTTGTTCTTAGTGAAATTAGACAAAATTGCATGTATAGTCACAATATTTTCAATATAGTTTAATTGAGACGTAAAGTCACCTTATTCAACCCGTTTGATATTTTTGTTCACACTATAACACAGTTTTCTTTTATTTTGTTATCCTCTAAAGTCACTCAAGGTACGCTGTGACCGCGGCATGAAAATATTCATTGTATTCGATGCAATTGGTGCAGTCGCTGCAGAGGTCGTTGACTACATCACAATGGTTTCTTTACGCGTATCTGATATGGATAGTAAACTAAATTTTGAACGCGGTCTTTGACTTGATATTGTTATTAGCATTGGATGTACTTACTTCACACATGTGTATATCTAATTTGTTTTATTATTTTCTTTATTTTCCAAGGTTATCTAAAAGACGCTAAATATTTTTCTTTTAAATCCCGCCTATTCCAAGCAATCTTTAACAATCCTTCACAGCCGCCCAGCCGGTAGGAAGCAACGTTTTTGTTGCGTGTCATGTATTCCCCCTCGGTCTTTCAAGGTGTTTGATCTGATCTGCGATCTCCCCTTTCAATATTACTTAGCCCGTATTGGGCCCACATAACTTGCTATTGTTAGCGTTTATTGTGAAACTAGACACCACGGTTTATGGGACACTTTATTACTATGGATCTTTATTGTTAATCTATTGATTCATTACTTGAATATTTTGTTTAGAATATAAAAGTCGCATACATATTTTCTCGCATTCACATCCCATCGGGTTAGGCAGATACTATACATCGCTACCTTGAATGATCCTGATAAATCTCGCGCGTCTCAGTCACATCCATTAAACTTCTCGTAAAAAAGAATATCTATTCAGAATTTATATCGTCCCTAAAGTATATATAAGATTCTTTTTTTAGACACCCATTTTGGCAATATTTACAGTTATTAGATGTAGTGATGGCGTGGGTTAGTCTGCTTAAATAAACAGCGTGTTCGTTAATGGATGCTATTGATAGCTACTTTAAATTTATTAATAGTGCAATGATCCTGATGAATTGAGGTCCGCATACGGGTATCTGGTTTTGAATGAACATTTATACAAAATATGCCACGTAATCCATCGTTTGTATGAAACGTGGTTTTGCTTTTATGTTTTGTTAAAGATTTAACGGATGCTCCATCTAAAAATTCAGTATAACTGGAAATTAATTATGACCCCAAAAAGGTCAATCGTTCTTCAGAAAAATATTAACATCAGTATCTTTTTGTGAATCTCAATCATCTGTAGCTGTTTTTATTATGCATTCAAAAAAGAAGAAACACGTCAGTCGATCCTATTAAAAACTATATTAATTCTTAATGAAACGGAAACGCTTATATAAATTAAAATAGGAATAAATAGAAAAGTGGTAACGTTTGTCATTTATTTAAGATTTATAATTTCCTGATAAGTCATTTTTATATATTAACCTGATACGAAATACAACATGAATTGTCTTATTTAAATGTTTGTGTTTAGTACCATTTCATATTTTGTATCCTTAAAGACCTACAAATCGAAGACTTGTGGTTTAATGTAGGACTTGTAGCATGAATATGGCAGTGACAACATCATCTTCGTTTCACGGTTCACCGATTCACGACGGTTTTGCTACCATAAGGGCGCCGAGAAGCCGCATAAAAATAAGGAGCTTAGTTGAGCCAAACACTTACATCAATGTACCCCAAAGACATCCAGAATACTTCACAATACAAAAATCAAAATCAAACTTCGAAAACAACTGTGAGGTAAAAATCGCAGAAGATAAAAATTCAATGGAAAATGTTTACGGAAGTGATATTTATGAACCGATTTATGAAAAAATAAGTCCAAACTCAGAACTACAATTTCGATTCAGGAATATGCAACCGGAAAAGCACTACGACTCGATCGATGTCAAACCAAGGAGACGCTTAAGGAGCTTGGAACTAACTCCGATTGAACATGATACCCGCGCAGGTGAAAAAGTTGTCACTCAGTTGAGTAACGGTGACTGGCAATACGAGCGACAGGTCGGTAACCAAGATGCGTCGGAGCAGCATTCTTTGCGGTCGGATGCAGCTGTTCTCGACCGCAGAAGAAGTCAAAGCGATAGAGATAATTGTTCAGAGTCATCTTCCTACATCACTGACACTGACAGGCCCATATCGAGCTACAGCGACAATTCAACGATCCCATCAACCGATACAGATGACGTTTTACGAGATCTACCAAGTAAAAACAAGTTTCACAAATCTCCGCAAAAGTTTGCTACTTTAAATATGCGCAGACCGAAAACGATTAATTTGAATTCCCATAACGACAGCTCGTTTTACGGTAGCCTCCACAGAAATCGTGTAGGCTATCACTCTGAACCGAACACTCCTTTGAATGGGGATACCACATTTGATGAAGTATCCATTCTTGAAGAAGTTCAAAGGATACCAAGAATGCCTTTACAAAGTCATCGTAATGGTTTTCCTAGATCGATAAGTGAGACCAGCGGCTTAACGAAGCGCTTAAGTTATAGACATTCTTTTAGCGCTGACGCCCGACCAGTAGTAACCAGAAAACCGCACAAGTGTTGTGAATGTGTGACGGGAATACCGGCTGAGGATGAATACGATGTGTTATCAATAAGGAAAGACTCGAGAAAACTCGGCACGTTATACGAGTCGCAGGACTCCAAAGTTGGATGTCAAACGATACTTCGTGCTAAGCCACCAGTTCCTTGGTGGGAACTGGCCATTAAGAAGTCCCGGTACAAAAGCTGCCCGATACTGGAAGAGGTATGTAACTTTTACTAGTTTATTTATATTTCATCTATCTACATGTACATGAACGTCAAAGGACGCAGAAAACAAAGTATCCCTTTCAAGTTGGATAGAATGTCGAAGACATTGTATCCTTGGTTACTTTTAACATTAGTATGTGAGTCGTGATAGTATTCGTTAGCAACTTTGATTGATTCCTAGCCCATCACTCAATAGATCAATATAACTCTGTATTAAACTACCTAGCAACTAAGTTAATTACTTACAGCTATTGAAATTTACTAACATAGTTTTAAAATGCGTTACACTGAACGTACAGTCAGCATGATGTGAAATGTTTAGTTCTCATACCATTCAAGCGTTTCAATATAAATCCGGAAATGACACTATGTGCAATGGACGAGAGGGACTTGAACGAAAGGTTCATTTAGTTTTATCACCCATGCATGGTTATCACAGAGGGTAGCTAAAATGAATTAGAACTATAAAAGCAGGAAATGTAACTTTTGATTTACCCAATACCGTAAAACTGGATGGAAATAAAATAAATCACAGAACGCACGCATATCCTCCTAACTAGGCATTTAAAGCACAATACCGATTTCATATAAAAACTTCATATATTTATATTGTTATGTACCTATCTTAGTGGACAGCAATAAATAATTATATTTATGCAGACAACACTATTTGCCACCACTCTGTTAACGGATGTTCTGATCAAAATCGATTCCGGTACACTTATCTCGAAAGCAAAATCAAAATGACCAAAACCTTTTCGCAGCGTGAGAACTTAGATAATAGTATTAACAGGTGCGTGGATTTTGTGGACTACTTAATAATTCTATACCAAAAAAATACTACCTGCCATATCCTCTCATTATTGTTTCCGTGTAGAAAGCTCAAGCTATTGAGTGAAGCCCCTCAGGGTTTGAAGATTAAATTTGAGGAGTGCTTTTGTAATAAAACTAGTTTGGTACCAGTTTTTAGGTCAAAGGCATGAATGATTTGTTTTATGTTATAATTATAGCTGTTTTTGGTTTCTAAGGTTTTCTTTTTAATTCAGTTTAAACATAAAGTACAGTAATATATCTTAAATGCTTTAAATGGTCATATAAAGATGTATATGAACTACTTCATGTAAGGCGATACTCGTATAACAGCAATATGATTGCCCTACATATCCCTTAGTACGAGACACGCATAACCAATCTTCCGAAGGCTGTAATATCAACTTGAATGCGCTCTCTAGAGACACCTCTGAACTTGAGCAATAATGTTATTGTTATTCGCTTTCAATCATAGCGTAGCCTTTGAAGGTTTCACGGACAAGATATCTCAATGTGAAGATTGCTTCACGAGTTCACTACCCGTCGTGTTGGTTGCTAATCTAATCTTAGTTAGAATCTCTGTCATCATTTCTTCTAGCTGTAATAACTTTAGTACCTACATAGAGATAGAATCTTCGATACATTATAATTTTGACTGCGTAGACATACATGAAATAAAGATGTATTCTTTTAAGCTAAACGTATAATGTTAAAACTTCCTTTATACTTTACGTACCTTAAATTAACTTTGCAAATCATATTTTGTTTCCAAGCCTGTATGATGGGTTGGCTAACGGATGACTCTGTAAAACACTGCAGATGACAATCTCCAAGTTCATTACCGCTTTTGTTGTGAAAGTTCGACCTTCCGAGATGGCTATCGCACAATGCATCGCACGGCCATCCATTCTGCAAGGGACCTACATAGCTCACGCCACTTACTACTAACGTAGGCATTGTTTACGTACGCCCAATCGATTGGATCCACATAATGCACCCATTGTGCAAAGATATCTGCTTTCTTCTAACGTCTTTCAGACAATATGTCAAATTCCGTTAGATATGTACGTGACTCGGCATTACTTACATTTTTTAAAGCGTAATTGGATAACAATTGAAGCTTTGTTTTCCGCTATCTACCCTGAGCTTCACCTATAGCCCAAGGCATACATAGAACAGTGAGAACTTATTGAAATTTCAATAGGGTGTATTAAAAAATGTCTTTATCACTAGTTTATGTATAAATAACAGCTTCATAAAAGGACGTTTATTCTGAAATAAAGGGTAAACAACCTAAATTACTTGTCTGACAAGAGTATGAGATACTTTGAATTTCTTCGTATATATTTACCAGATAATAATTTAATACGGTCATACGTGTGTATTGCTTCGATTATCCTTCTATGTTGAGTGCGTACAGTTGTTTCATAAGTTCCTTTTCTAAAACGAGAACAATGAATTGCTACGCTGGAGCTGTCCTCCTTATATTGGGCGTGACTACTTTATACACAGGTCGGCTCCGAAATATTTTAAAGGTTTTATTCTCATTATATATTTCTTTTCGATATTACTTTTCGTATCAATAAAATAGAATTAAATTTAAACTAAACTGAACTTATTACATCTTTCCTTTGTTGCCACTTAATACCTACATATATAATTAATATGAATAATAACAGTACACAAGGTTTTCACTTCTGGAATCTATTTTAAACAATTGGATATCCGTGATTTATAAATATTTGCTTAACTATAGATACGCGTTTTGTGCTTCATCCTGTAGACACAAATACCTTTCAAGTCTTAAGAATTTATTGCGGCAAGACTTAATGCAATTGTTTGTTGGCATTTAGCATAGCTACATAATGTGCTTTGATTGGTAGTCGACTACTGGAAGTACTTACTAATAGTATGGACAAACAATCCTGGACGGATTCAACCAACCCCAGTTCAAAAATATGTGAGGCATAAAATTATTACATGATTTCAAAGCTATATTAGAAAACTAGTGCATTCGTAATTAGGTTTATCCACTTATTTATATTTATTTTGTGACTTATATGTGAGCCAGTTAGGTTAGTAAATAATTAGTTAGGTTAGTATATACGACAGAATACACTAGGGATTGACCTTGATATAAAGCGACATCTATCTTTTAATAACCGAAGGTTTTATAATGAATATAAAATTTTTATTATACTTTCTTCTACTTTAAAAGTTTATGGAATTGACTTGGCGAAGTTAAAAGGCAGTGGCAGTTAACCGCATGCTGACCGCGAACTGGCATACTTTCCTAACGCGACCGCATCCGCTATGAGAATCTATCATGATTTTCTTGCACAAAGGTTTAAATTCAACAATAGTGTAACCATAACATTTGTAACAATAATTCCAAATGAAATAATAAAATGGAAATAATATTATCATTACTAAATTAATATCAAAAGAAAATTGACAAGGAAGAAATTGTAATTCCGAAGATCTGTCAATTTGTAAGGCATTAAAGGACATTTATTTATATATTCATGTCATAACTTTATAAAGACGTTTTTACTCGACTAAGTTACACATTCTACTTGATATATGCGTGTCCTAATTAATGGGCGATTCATCTTTGAAGCCTGCGAGCTAACCGTTGCATATTAACTTTATCGTAAATCATTTATAACACGCTGCTCATAGAAGTTTATTTATGAGATATTAGTCATTAAAGATATTGCAAAGTTTCTCTTACCAGAGTCTGTTAAAATTATTCGGTACTAACTTTTACTCGTATGTCTTTCTACGAGGTTGTGAAATTATATTGTTTAAATTCCTTTCATTTCAAATCAAAATGATTCTTTAGACATCTTATTTCGAAACAAGTACCATAACAATATTCATCTTCTTTTATCGTCGAACTCTGTCCTGAACTCATGACCCCGTGAATAGAATGACGGGAACATTGTATCGTTCTCGCATATCTAATAGAGTGAACTCAAAAAGTATCATTGTTCCTTGTAGATATTACCGCCCACTCGATGCTCCCGTTTGTATTACGAATATTGTCACCATTGGGACGGCTGCACTTGAATAAATAACCAGATAGAACTATTTGATTTATTATAGCTTGGTAATGGTAAAATAGTTCTGTGTTATTTGAATGAAATAACTCTCATGAAGCATTAATGAGAGATGTTTCTGTTTGTCAAAGTATATATGAATCGATGTTATAGTAATCAAATATTTTATAGGTTAGTGTGTTCTTACACAAAAGTAACAATTTGCTAAATCAGAAACCTCTATATTGTTTATGGTACTGTCTAGAATTACGCAATCAAAACAAAAACACCTGTATGCAGTCTTCATTCGTAGAAACGCGACTTTAGCAAAAAGTGTTTCCTGGACAATCTATTCAAAGAATTGCACGAGATTCCAGTCCGATGCACATGCTCATCACAGCTGGTAATTAATTAACCCGAGCACCTGTAAGGGCTATAGACATTTTTTACGATTTCATACCATAACGACATGTGCAAGAATATCAAACACAAGGTACACATAAATTACACTGCATGGTCAAACAGAAGCGACAAGGGCAGCTGAGTGAAGCCTTGAGGATTTTATTGCAGCTTTAAAAAGTCTTAAACTTGTTATAATCGGTATTAATTTTTAAATTATCCATGTCAAGTCTCTCGGACTTATAAAACATCTGCAATCGTCAGTGACTGAATGCCAATCCTCGATGACGTTGCATTTTCTATGTTTTTGTTGATTAACTGCGCAAGTTTCGGTGATTCTGAATATTTTATACCTGAGACAGATCGAAATCACTGGTTTTAAAAGATGAAAATGTTCCAACAGATCGTATATGTGGGTTGGTTATTTCCCTTAATAAAATTGTTATAGGAGCAATAAAATTAGTTATAGATGTCTTCTGGAAGTTCCAAATTGTCTTGCATAACGGATGTAGGCTTATACTATAAAAAATCAAGTATCGATTGACAACACAGGGAACAATATGTTAGTGTAGTTCCCAGGGGAAATTAATAAGGTTTGCTTTACAATACCGGCGTATGTTGCGTTGTGAAAGATTACCATTAGGGTCGATGTCCTCCGTTTAATATCACTAAGTGCGCTTCTGTCACGTTACGACGAAGGGCCTTCTAAACCCTCCAAGTAACTGTTTATAAGGCAATTCATTCCGATGATTCACAGTTTTTGAGTTAACCATTGGGGAACCCCAATAATTAGTAAGCTTTGGTGTTGTAAACTTCCCAAGTCACGCACTTTACGAAGGGTGTATGCGTTAAATGTATTTTATATTTCTACTAATAAGGAAACCATTGGGTTCCATAACGAAAAATTCGAAGCAATTAAGGTTTCTGTGAATATTAAAGCTGTAAGGGTCTGCGTCTTAACCGGAAAGCTCAATGCCGAGTTAAACCATATCTAATTAATGTGTAATACCTATAAAATTATCGATCGTCAAGAACAGTTTCATCCAGCATTACGTGTTTCAACGATCGTTAAATATGTTCAGAATGCAAAATGCTTTCGATACAGAGTGTCATATTATTATACTGGGTCGTACTTAAGTTAATTCACTATAACTGTTCATTTATATTACATTTACCTGAACGTCAAATAATGATTAATATAAAACAAAAAACTTTTGTTAATGTAACAATTTTATGATTCGTATTTGAAAGATAACTGGCATTGATTGATTGTTTTAAATTGTGAAAGTTTGTATGGCCCATTATCTAAACACAACATTACTCTTATTTATAGTTCTAATGTTTACATAAGCTCAAGAGTTATATGTCTGCAATAGTGGTTAACTGAAAGATGAATTAGTAAATAAAAATAAATACGACGTATGATGTCATTCAATAGCTATTTTTCGCTTAATGCTTATAAGGTATATATTTACATAATGTCATTCGCACGTGTGGCGATTGCAGATAATATCCTTGTTTGTTCCTGGAACCTCTCCAAGTAGTTATTTATGTACCTAGAACGAAGAACAAAACATGTCTTAATTATTTAATGATGGATATGTTCTTGGAAACAATATGTAGCTGTTTATTAATATTCGTACTTACATTGTACAATATTAACCCTTCCGGACTTGAATTATCTGAAGCTTGATGTAACCTTCGTATCTACTCGTATCCAACAATGCATGTAGATGTCTAACCTGCCTATCTATAGGGATAGAAGATTTTATACGACGTTTTTCCTCATCAATTGAAATGAAATATATCAACCGGATGAACATCCATTCTTTCAATTTAGTTTCGAACAAAAAAATCTATTTTTGTAGAGATAGTTTTTGGAGAGAATTTTCTCGAGAAAATTATTTCGCAAAACTTTACGTGAGACACAAAATTGTGCTCATTAATGTAATAACAAATAATTTAGAGTTCGCCATAAAACTCTAGATTCCGCAATTCATTAACTACAGAAACCGTACATAAGTGTACATATCACTGGGGTTAATTTTAATGGAATTGATTGTACGTTTGAGTAAAATTGTATCTAATCAAAGTATTTTCATTGTTCCAGGCACACGTGGTGTCAGCTTTTGAGCAGAGCTTATCGAACATGACTCAGCGGCTGCAACAGCTCACAGCCACTGCTGAGAGAAAGGTAATTGCTTTCACAAGACCAATGTCACGTTAATTATATGCAAAATATTTTTATTAATACCCGTGTTCTGGTTTTTGAGGTATTTTTGTCAACGTTAAGTTAATCGTAAATAAATTTTAACGACTATTGGCAAATGTTATTTATTGTTATAATACTCTGCCATACGTCTTAGACTTATACAAAATAAAAATAAATAAATATAATAGTTATAGCAATGGCCAATAGTTTCCATATAACAATATGATTTCATAATTATGTTATTTATCTTCTAGGATTCGGAACTGACAGAGTTAAGGCAGACTATAGAACTACTGCGGAAACAGTCCATTCAAGCTGGATTGACCACTGCGCATATGCAATCTATGGGGATAAAGGCGGATAATGTAACCATGACTGGTCAGGTAAGTTGATATAATACACACGTCCAACACATTTATTATATTAATGGTTGAACTCAGTTCAAACAAAATAACAGTGCGTATCTATTACTTTTGAAACAGTACATACAAAACTTTCTAGATATTTGTATTAAAACTATCTAGATAAACATGATCGATAAATAAAGCAAGAATAGATTACGTTAACATGTTTTTAATTCACAATCACAGTTCACAATTGGTAATGACTTTTTAAGTATTAATGTCAGCACTAATTGTCAATTTATTTTTAACCTCAGAATGTGGTAATAGTTACCTAATATTTTCTTGTAGCCTGAGCTGAAGATTGCACAAAAGCAGCAATCCTCACCACAAAGAAATGTGCAAACTGCCAATGGAGCAATCACGAGGCACCATTCGACTGACAGCGTCTCTAGTATTAATAGTTTAAGCAGCGGCTCCTCGGCACAGCTGGACAAGAAGAAGAAAAAGGGCTGGGTAAGCTTACAACATTCAGTACGCGTTCACGACCATTAACCCTTACGGGGTAGTCAGAGGTTCAGGTGTCCATCTCCGCAATTGCGAAGGTAGTAATTCTATGGCCACCTCGAATCCACGTGTTTACCAGATAGTTAGTACTCAATGTGACAGGTGGTCAGCCATGTTGCCATTTACAAGCACTAACTATTACCTGTTCGGGGAACAGGTAGGTTTCCTCACGATGTTTTTCCCTTACAACATTCAGTTAGTCCCCTAATCCCTTTGCAATGAACAGACAGTTAAAGGCATGATATTTCCTTGGTTACTTTTAACGTTTGTTTTAGTTATTATATGTTTGTTGACGCTGTATGTTCTTATTATAGGTTAAAAAGTGTGATAGGAAAATAATGTGCTTTTAAGGGTTCTTGAATGTCTGGGTTACGTGAATGTCTATATGAATCTAATTGACTCTAGCGGCGTCTTTCCGCACAGCAATGTCCATTGACATTTTTCTATGTTTATATCAAGTTAATTAAAGCATGTTCGGTCAAGGAAAACATCAAATAACAATAATATGACCAAGCATATCATAAACCCGTTGCAAGGTCGCTTCGCATCCACAGAGAGTATTATAAATAATAATATATGTTATAATAATTATCTATTATCCAATAATTATGTTAATACCTAATATTATTTATGGTACCTTGGTATTTCTTAAGACTAGCTCAATTGACAGCACCTTCGCAATTGGTAGTTTTATATAAGAACCGCTAACTGTCCCTTAAAGTATAATTATTTTGAACTGTAACCCATATACATGATTGATAGCTGTGAAATGTATTCACAAAACTGTGTATATTTATTATTCTAGGAAATTAAACACTTTAGCTTACATCAAAGTCAAAAATATTTAACTGCCCTACTTTTTCCAGCTACGCTCATCATTCACGAAGGCTTTCTCACGAAACGCGAAGATATCGAAGACTGCTAAACATTCGTCCCTGGGCCAGCTGTCATCGCAAGATAGCTCGTCAGGGTCGCATCACTATGACGACCCAAACACAATACGAGAGGGCTCCAATGAAAACAGTCTCGAACATTCTCATGAAACCCTAGCGAACGCATCCAAAGACACGAATGAAGTTAACCAAGAGGACAAAGGTTTGTATTAAATCTAATATATACATACATACCTTTAGCTTCGCTCGCTTTCGGGGTCGACAAGACTTATTTTTGCATTATTATCTGGGTTGTGATGGCATTCATATGAAACAATGGTGATAAATTACTAACCCATCGCCTAATCGATTCCACTGAACCGCAGTTGCTTAGTTGTCTTCTATGATATACCGGGAAGAACGGCAGCTAGCTAGAATTCTATTTATATCCCAGACTAACACGTAAAACTTAAAAAATGTATCAATGATGTTTGCATTTTCAACTGATCTGATATTAAATATTAGCTTAAAAAGCTATACATTACAATGTTTGCAGAAGTTATGTAGATCGATGGATGATATTTTATAATTTTCTACTATTTCAGATAAATCAGAAGATAATCCTTTAGTAGATGAGCTAAAACGGCAGTTGCGAGAAAAGGACTTAGTTTTAACTGACATAAGGCTCGAAGCTTTAAGTTCGGCTCATCAATTAGAGAGTTTGAAAGACACTGTCATGAAAATGAGGGTAAGTTACTTAATACCTATTAAATTGTTTATCCTTGTGTGTTAGGGAAATCAATAGTTTAAATGGATATAATTAACTACACAGAAAAAAACGTATTTTGAGGCCCGATGATAGCTTCATATATACTCATAGTTTTAGGCATGATGATCAGTAACTATTAAATTATTGTTTTAGAATGAGATGTTGAACTTGAAACAGAACAATGAAAGACTCCAAAGGCTGGTGACTTCCCGTTCGTTAGCAGGAAGCCAAAGCTCCTTAGGAACTGGCGGTTCAATGGTTGGAGAAGACTTGAGAAGATTTAGTTTAGCCGACCAAAGTACAATGCACCAGGTTAGTAAAGATCGTAAAGTAGTAAATATCACAATGAAAACATAGTTTACAATGGCCTAGTACTTGATTATTTTTCTTTCGAAAGTCTGTGTGCACATTGTCACAATATCTAATGTTGTTTATTTTTCATTTCAGCCTTTGGAATTAGACTTTAATTGTTTAACATCAACTCCTACAATAGACTTCAAGAAAGGTTCTCCAAAATCAGAGCCAATCTATGGAAACCAAGCTCTTTGCGAAATGAGTGAGAATAACGATATCCTTAGACTAGATGGTAGTAGTAACATATATTGTGCAAATGGGTTAGCAGCAATGGAAAGGATAAGTGGTGATTACGATATCAATTCAATTCTGCCGCCACCTAAAGCAAGAGAACCTGCCATCGGAGAAAGTTATTCGGATATAGGTAATTAAAACATTATTATTGCCGACCATTTTATAACTACACTTACAAAGTTACTTCTCTTAATTAGTAACATCCTCTTTCATACAATGTACAAATCGTGGATACCCATTTCTCCGGATAAAAACAAGCAATTCAAATCATATTATTACTAAGCACTGCAAGATTTTGCTGTCTGTGTTTGGCAAAAAATAATATGAGGAAGAAGAAAATAACAATATTAAGATAATATATTCCATTGTTTTTAATTACAGGTGTACCTGACAGTCAAGGCGACACGACTGATGGCAAGAAAATAGCAATTGCTGTGTATTTAGGTCAGCAAGAGACATTCCAAAGATATTTTGAGGAGGTTCAAGACACTGACAACAGATCTTACAGTAAGCCGTCTTCGGCTGGATTTAGCAATCAGTGTGAGAAACAGTCAAGCTTCGATTCACCAAGAATGTCACAAAACCATAGTCCAATAACAGAACATCAAGAATTGCCTCAAGCAAATAAGTCAAACAGCAATAGCCTGAAGAGCAATAAATCAGCACAAAGTAACTCTTTCAAAAACGTCTATAGTAATGAATCAACAATAAATTGCAATGAGTTTACAATAGCGTATACGTATATCTCTGGAAAAACTACTTGGCAGAATCTGGACTACATAGTTAGGAAAACGTTTAAAGACTATTTATCTAGAATAGATCCGGGTACGAATCTTGGTCTTAATACTGACTCGATAACGTCATATCACTTGGGTGAAGCCACTCGGGGTCCAGAGATTGGTTTCCCAGAGCTGTTGCCGTGTGGATATATTATTGGCACAGTCAACACTCTGTATATATGCTTACAAGGGGTTGGAAGCTTGGCTTTCGACAGTCTCATTCCGAAGAATATTGTATACAGGTGAGAGTACCAGAAATTACATTGTTTTCTTGAGGTTTTATTTATAGGATAGGGACTATTAAGGGCCTTCTTGGACGATCGTAACAAATTATCCTGGCCTAACACATCACTCACACATCACATTACACACCTCACATTTATTAACATTGCCTTGAAAGCTCTTCTGGCCTTCGTGTTACGTAACCGCGCCTTTTTTAAATTATGTCCTAATATTCACCATTGTTACATGTTATTATAATTCGAATTTATGTTGCAGATACGTTTCATTATTGTCGGAACATAGAAGAGTGATATTGTGCGGCCCAAGCGGCACAGGCAAATCTTACTTAGCAGCTAAACTTGCAGAATACTATGTTCAAAGAACGCAACGAAGAGGAAACCCTGTGGAAGCAGTAGCTACTTTCAAGTAAGTATTAAATTACTACTGCCTGTTAATCAAACCTAGTGAACAAAATATCAAAATGTATTGTGATAATGCTACATAAATATATTTAACATAAGATTAGATTGGACAACGTATATCTCGCTATAGTAGATGTATTGACTAGCTACAGAAATATTTAAGAACTGTCTGATTTTATATATAAACTGGATAATATATAAGGACTCATTATTATAATCACTGCCGCAATTCACATGTAAATGTATACAATTTAATAAAATACTTTATTCGTATCGTTAGTTTGCTTGTCCTTCATAATTATTTTTTTATTTCCAGTGTGGACCGCAAGTCGTGCAATGAACTCCGCCTTTACCTAAGCAATATAGCCGAGCAGTGCAGCGCAGGAGAAGAGGCTGCCCTGCCATCTGTGATAGTTTTGGATAATTTACAGCATGCCTCAGCCCTTGGGGACGCTTTCGCACCACTGCTGCCTGATAACAAGAATATGCCTGTTATTATTGGTGAGTGATGGACAAGCTTCACATACATATAATTCACATCTCTACTTCCTCAATGGGAAAGACATGTGCTATTCGCCAACTTAAAATAGTTTTTGAACATAGGTCCACATTATAAAGTATAAAGCCAAAGTGTGGTCAAATTTTACACTGCACCAAATTAGAATAATTGTATGATTTGTAAAATTAGAAACAATAAATTTCAAACCAAAAAAGTATGCTCTCATTCAATTTGAATATATTAAGAGAAGGTGACATTCAATGATCAAGATAAATTGAAATTACATCAGCCTAATTTAGAACTGGTTCCTCTTTATTGACATATTTGTTATGATAAGATTGACTATTACGTAGGCTATTAATATTTATATTTTTTACAGGAACAATGTCTCAAGCGACCTGTAACACGACGAATCTTCAACTGCACCATAACTTCAGGTGGTTGCTCACAGCTAACCATATGGAGCCAGTGAAGGGTTTCTTAGCTAGGTAAGTTTACTGATGCCTGATAATAACTTGATAAGTTTTTAATTTAAAAATATGTACATTAGTGCTAGTAATTCCTGACTGTGGGAATAAAAAGATACAAAGGTCCGTCATTAAATTCAGCTATTGAAATTATGATACCATGGTCAATTTTTTCCTGTTAGTTGACGTAACTTTTACATCCTCGAACATTATTCTACATATTTGTGAATTTTCAGGTATCTTCGCAGAAAACTATTCTCCTTAGAACTTAGCCTCGGTCGCCGGGAGCCCGCACTGGCGACGGTGCTAGAGTGGCTACCGGGAGTCTGGGCTTGTCTCAACGCGTTTTTGGAAGCTCATTCGTCTAGTGACGTCACAGTAGGGCCTAGACTCTTCTTGGCCTGTCCTATGGATCTCGAATCTAGTCAAGTGAGTATCAGATACAAACTAATTAATTTTCGATTTATCAGATTAGTTTGGGTCAGTATTACCATTAAAATTTTGACTTTTTGGTTTGCCAATGTTACCAAGCATTGGATTCGCTACAAATAATAAAATTATAATTATAACCGAATGAATCGAAGAAATTTCTACTTCTAATAAATTTTGTTTCTACTTAAATGATACTTTAAACAAAAGTTTTATAACGATTATAATTTTCAAGTTACTAGATAAAAGATAAACAGTAATTTGCAGTATTCCATATTCCCTCAATACCTAATCAAATGTTCGTTGTTCTACAGGCATGGTTTGCAGATGTATGGAACTACAGCATAGTCCCTTACGTGTCGGAGGCTGTACGGGAAGGCATCGCTTTATATGGGAGGAGAAAACAAGCTACAGTAGACCCCTTGCAGCATGTCAAATCCACGTACCCTTGGAGAGAACCTAACCATTCACATGTAAGTGTTGATAATCAGAGTAAATCTACCCATTTAAATATTGTTTCTTACTGTTATGATGGGTTGTATTAGAAAATTTAAGTGGTAATTTTTATTTTCCGCAGTATGTATAAAATCATAATTATAATCATGCATAACTTCATTCTTAATATCACGAGTTTAAGTTTAATTTAATGCAAAGAGGGTAAAATGTTGCAATGGATATCAGTGAATAATTGTACGGTAAACTTTATTGAGGTGCCAAAATAATTTGTTCTAGAGCGAAATTCAGCAACGTAATTATTATTTGTTACAGACATTAAAACCAATCACTATTGAAGACGCAGGCATAGAAGAAGGAGGCCAAGATAGTAATGCAACGAGCAATCAAGATCCATTGGTAAATAATTTTTTAACTGATACATTACCCATACTTAACTTTCCTATTGAATGCTATATTAGGTAAGTACTTAATTAATTCTATTCTCAATGCCTAATTCTCGTAAGGCCATAACCCTAACAAGGAGACGAAGAATCAACAAACTTATATTTAAAATATTTTAGAAGTAAACGTATTGTACTATCTCTCTCTCTCTCTCTCTCTCTAGCCTTTTCAACCCCTTTTTTGGGTGTAGGCCTCCTTTAGCAAACGCCAACTCTGTCGATCTTGGGCTCTCTGTATCCATTTGCTTCCAGCTGTTCGTTTGACGTCGTCAACCCAACGCATTTGTGGTCTTCCTTGAGGGCGCTTTTCTTCCCAAGGCCTCCACTCTACAAGAGCCTTAGCCCATGAGCCATCTTTTCGGGCAACATGACCAGCCCATTCCCACTTAAGTCTCTTGACACGAAGGACAACATCTTTGACTTTACTTTTCCTTCTAAGCCATTCGTTGCGCTTTCTGTCCTTTAGAGTAACACCTACCAGTTTTCTCTCAACAGCTCTTTGGGCAACTTCTAATTTGTGCAGAATATCTTTTGTAAATACCCAAGTCTCTGCTCCGTACGTGAGCACTGGCAGTAGGCACTGGTCGTGTATGCGGGCTTTCTGTTCAGCGGAGATGTTCATGTCGAAGGCAAATTTCAGTTTTGAGTAAGCTGCCCATGTAAGTCTTATCCGCCATAACTATCTCCTGTCCTAGATACACATACTTTGCGACTCTTTCTATGGTGATATTATTTACCATAATATCTGTGCAGTCTTGAGAACAGTTCGTCATTATTTTAGTTTTATCAAGATTCATCTCAAGACCACAACTTTTTGAGGCATCACTTAGTTCCTGTATCATGACCTGGAGCTCTTCTGGATGATTGGAAAACAAAGCTATGTCGTCAGCGAATCTTAGGTTATTGAGCCATTTTCCCTCTACATTCAGACCTCGTCGCTCCCAATGAAGTTTCTTGAAAATATCTTCCAATACCAATGTGAACAGTTTTGGAGAAAGGGTGTCACCTTGTCTCACTCCTCTCTCAATTCTCACTTTGTTCGTTTCTGGTGGTAGAATTATTTTCATTGATGCATTGTTGTAGATGTTTTTGATGAGGTCAGTGTATCGAAAGTCAATTCGGGCATTTTGCAATGACTCAATAACTGACCAAGCCTCAATTGTATCGAATGCCTTTTTGTAATCTATGAATGCTATCCACAAAGGCATCTGGTATTCTGTAGCTTTTTCGATTACAATTCTCATGGCTAATATGTGGTCCATAGTTGAATATCCACTTCTGAAACCGGCCTGCTCAACTGGTTGGTAAAAATCAAGCTTTTTTTTTTTTATTGTACTATACCTGAAGCTATATTTTAAAGACTACAACGTTGTGTTTCAATTAACTACACATTGGAATAAATTGAAATAAAAACGATTAAATAGGTTTATGATACACACATTCAGTGATTTTAAATACTGTATATTTATTAAGTATTCATAGTTTTACAGCTGTCCTTTTTATTTTTTAGCTGAATATGCTGATGAGGTTGCAAGAGGCAGCCAACTACAGCGGGAACCAAAGCCAAGACTCTGACAACGCCAGTCTAGATTCGAATCTCACACACGACAGTTCAATGGGAAACGAACTTTGAACATAAAAAACGTCCATGCTTAAATTTATACGCATTCTGTGGCGTGTTACGCCACATTTCCTATATAAGAATGTGCATTATCATACTTTTTTCTAGTCTAAATGATATTTTCTTGCATATTTTCAATGGCGTCTTTGCGCCCATAGATTTTGGAAAGGCCTTAAATGGATTCTACATGTAACGAGTAATACTTTTCGAACCTGAACTCTACCGAAAAAGTATTGTGATGAAATACCGAAGGTTTGTAATTTTAGGAAAATGGTCAACAAAAACCGGCAAGCAAACAGATTTGAAGTGCGTTACTATTGCATACCTACTTTGCCTTGCCTGATAAAGCCAAATAGTTGCCATACCCACATTGTAAATTTTTAGATAATTATATTCAAAATCTTTTTAATTTATTTAAGTTCATACAATTTGTCGTTCTAGGTTGTAATTAGATACTTATGTATGATAGTATTTATAATAGGTATTTATGTCTATTACTCTGCTTTATTTGCATTGACTCAAATAAGTTCGCAAGAGTAACTTAACTTTATGAGTTGAAACATGCAATGACTTTTTAAAATCAGATTTTTATGGTATGTTTGTTTCGAAATAATCTAAATTATGTTTGTTTTGCAAAGTGTTATGATTATTTTGTGTTGTGGTAGATAAGCGAGACAGTTCTCTTTGTGTTGGTTTTTGCTGTAACAATAATTGACAGTGCCTGAAGTATTTTTGGATCTTTAGACAAACCGTATTGTAATTGTTATCAAGCTTGACAATTGTTATATTTTTCCAACATTAGTCTTAAGGCAGCATTTGTACTACCTTTATTGTAAGTTAGTGACATTTTTATACTATTTTCTAATTTAAATGTAAATAAAATATATTAAATTTTGTATGCAAAACTACTAACACACTATTGCCATAATGGTACATACCTAAAATTCCGGTTAGGATTGTGCGTTATTAGACAGTGTTCAGTAATGTGTGCTGAAACGTGATATCTACATACTTATATGCTTTATATTATTGTGAAATAAAAAACATTGACTACTACAAGTACTTTTATTTTTCTCAACAAACAATAATAAAGATCATCCTGGATTAATTACAACCAACAATACGTGATGTCTTTCCCTGTTTATTTAATTCGCGCAAAATATTTTATGATAGTCTGAGACTGGGTGTACGAGACAAAAAACTATTACCCTTACAAACCTGTACTTATTCACCTATCTTCTTAGGTGAACAGGTATGTGAACGTCTCACAAATACCTGTAACGTATAATATACGTCTTAGTATTAAAATGCCCATCCTAACAGAGACATGCAAATAATGCTAACTAGATGCCTTTCTTGCCGGCATGTCGTAGAAGGCACCTAAGGGTCCAAGGGTAAATGGAATATTGTATGCGATGGGCTAGCAACCTAGTACCACAACATACATATGTGCACTCTCTTGATTACCTGACAGAACCGAAAAAATCTAGCTCTTGTAGTCGCTACTTACGATCAACATGAAGGAAAAAGGCGGTTGGTACATCCCGATTACACCGTAACTGAATGTACGTATGTATGTAATGAAGTTCAAAGTAAGCAGTGTATTAATCTAAATATGTACGACGATGACGGTTCAAACCTTTGGCTACCCCGAAAAGGTGAGTGAGTATACGTGAAGCGTATGTAATTATAGTAATTTAACAATACTAAATACATTAAGTCCCCTTCGGTGTGGACATAATTTGGAGATACGATAATATCTCCTAGTTCACTTTTTAGCATAATATGAGGGGTCTGATGACGTGGATTGGTGACAGGTTGCTATCCCATCGCCCAACAGATTCAGCTCACCCCTAATCTCTTGGCACCTCCTACGACAAGTGCGGAAGAACGGCAGCTAGTTAGTATTCCTTTTAGCTCCAAGATAGCACGGCACACTGAGTGCCAAGTTTTAAATATTCAACCTACACATAGAAAACATAACATACGCTTCACGACTTGTGTATACACACTCCCTTTTTTATTATGGCGGGGTAGTCAGAGGCTTGAATGCCCATCTCCGAAATTTCGAAGGCATGTTAGGTACGGGTCGGTCGAAGCCCGCGTATCACTAGATAGACAGCACCCAACGTGATAGGTAGTTTCTTATATACTAGGCGTACATGAAGCTAACTCCATGATCATGTGATCCTAGTAGTTCGTATTGCTATTTTAAATATCATCATATAATAATTTTTTTCGATCAGCGAGTGGCAGAAGACATCACGACAAGAGTGGTTAAAAAATAAAAAAAATGTACAATCGTCAATATCAGCCTTTATTTATTCAAATACATTGTTGTATATAAATAGCTAAATGCTTACATTCTCCCTTTTCTAAACCATCCACAAATATAGGTAGAGGACGGATGAATTACAAATAGGCAGCTGCACTGTTGAATGAAGGAACTTTAATTTTAATAAGGCACAAACATGTACAGTCCAAAATTAACGTTATAACGATTTTAATTAGGTAAAAGTAAATTGATGATTTGAATTACATAGTCATTGAATAATAGAAAAAATATACAACACTGTACACCTTGTCAACAAATTAACTGCATTGACATTAAGCACCAACCCATAATTTTTCTCCTATATAAAAACCTTTTTATTGAAGCCAACCTAACTAGTAGCTGTAGGTGATCGAGTAGTTTGATGAATTAATCCAACCAAAACAAAATTACATATTGTTAGATAGTGGATTTAGCTCGACATTATTCTGGGGTAAAACAGATCGGTTCCTGTCTTAGTGCTGGCCACTGGGGTATAGATTAGTAACTTATGTAACATTGACACACAAGAGGTACAATTTGATCTAATACCTACTTACATCACTACAAATCATATCCTTACTTACAATAAAAATCATAATTGCACAATTAAGTTACATTATTGATTCAATTACCATAATATGAACATAAATATTTGATGTTTCAATTGTATTCATTGATTGCACAAATTATAAATGAAATTGTTACAATTGTCACAATTTATGTATCTTATCTGCAATAGCTATTCACACCACTCATTATTCATTCATCGATCAGCATGATGTGTATTGAATATGTACTTTTAATGGGTGATTAATAATAAAAATATAGTCATTAGGTTTTTCATTAAAAAGTTTACATGTACCAATCTATAATGTTATTTACTATAGTCTATTCACATTAGAAAAATAGTGACACCATTAAATCATTATGATTCTTGACCAAATAGACGTGATAAGGTTCTTGTGCAATTCGTCAATCTGATTTGTTATTTCTACTTATTGGTTGTTGATCATGTTGACAACACAATTTTTGTAAGGCAAGTTAACAAGTCTTCTAATAATGAAAGAAAACTGTTCCTTTAACATTAAGTATACTAATTGAGCACTAATTAAACTAGAAACCAATATAATGACTAAAGCGCTAAATGATCAATTCTCTAAAAGCACTGCATGATTTTTATTATTTAACTCATGAAATATACATTATTTTAGTAACAATGATTAATTAATAAGAAGTGTCATTACATTTGAAAAAAAAAACTTAATTAATGGAGTTAAAACATGAGAAACACTGACTGATTAGATATAAAAAATATTCTTATCTTTTACAAATGCTTACTGACAAGCACTGTCATTCATCTATCTCGTAAACAATGTGTATTTTCATAAAATATAACTATTTTAAATACAAACTATTCAATTGTTTCTACAAAACTAATATGTATACAATTTAATATACTGCAGAAAGAAAATAGTATACTGAGAATTTTTAAGCAACTTTGCATTCCTTTTAATTATTGTCAATGTGTTTTTTTATTTTTAACTAAGAATCAACTTTAAATGAACTAATTTGTTTAATTGGGCTATCTTTTTCTATGCATAGTACAATATCAATAGCTGTTCCTATTATGATACAGAAATTATATCCCACTCCAAAGAATTATGTAGGGCCAAGCAATTTGGCAGTTATCAAGGTTCATCATCAGGTCAAATCTAGATTTACTCTATGTGATTATTACAGTTGGTAGACCATTTACCAATAGTGATATAAGTCATAAGAATTCAAACTCAGTTCACTGATACATAAAGTAGTATTCAATATATTAATCAATTATTTGTTGGTAATTGTACAATGTATTGTAATTATTGCATATTAGTCACTATGAATGTCGAGGCTTAGATTTGATAATGACGGAACAGTTGATTCAGAAAATTCATCAAAATCTTTATACTTTTCCTTAAAATTGAGCTTTTTCGGACTTGTACTTATTAATACCTTAGAATTTGTTAAATTATTAGCATTTTCTCTATGAGATGGGAGTGACGATGACTCACTTAGTTCTAATAAATCTGCCACATCAGACACAGATATTGAGCTTCGGGTACTCTTGTGTGGGCTCTCCACTTGTTCATTGCTTTCACCGGAACCATTTGACCGCACTATACTTTCATTAGCTTCAACATTTGAATGAGGTTTAAAAGGACTAGACACAGGACTTTCATTATTTTGACTTACTCTTTGATCTACTGGATTAGTTGGCAACACAGAACTCTGTACATTATTTGGTTGTGAACTTTCATTCAAGTCATTAATATTGTTTGTAGGACTAAGATGATTACCATTTCCTTCTACAGTATCTTTGGTAGGGATCCCAGTAGTATTTAACAGTTTCTCATCTATAGAGCTGAATGGTTTTAAATTAATAAATGTGCTTGTTTTACTGCAATTTATCAAGGCATCTACTTCGTTTTTATTTCCATCATTTTCATCAATATTTCTATTATCTCGGTCCTCAATGAGGTGTTTATTTACTAGATATTCTGATTTATCCTTTTCTTTGGACGAATCTGAACTAATGTCAGTATCTGAATGTTTCAAGTTCAAGCGCATATTATTATCGCTGAATGAGTTCTCTGATGGTGATGTTTGTGATGAAGTATAACTGGAGTCTTCATGCACTATACATGTACTATTTTGTTCGTCTTTTTCCATATTACCACCTTTGCTACTTCTCATAAATAATTTAGATAACTTCTTTACTAAAGTCACAAGCAAGGGTTCAGATTTTAATTCATAGTCAATGACATCATAACTTTGTGCAATAACTTGTTTGTCTAAAAGTTCGTATTGAATATTTTGACGAGATTCTGCTGCATAGACGAATAATGTATTCCTTAAATTACAAAAGTCTAGAAAATCATTTATCAAGGTGAGACATAGCACACCTTCAGGCATTTTAAGTAAACCATCTAAAGCTACGTTTTCCCTTGAACTTGAATGTTCTTCCTCAAAAGCTAAAAACACATTCGCTCTTAGCATTGCACGTATTTTGGCCAAGGACCCGTTCTTTTCCAAAGCTTCCATCACTAGATCCTTAAGTTCAGTATCTTCAGCCATTTTAACACTGACTTACACAGTTTTTCCACAATCTAATCAAAAACCAAGTTCAACTATGCACAAAATACATCCAAAAACCCTTCTCATTATACACATTTTTATTAATTTGCAGAAGGAAACAAAACGGTAAACAAATACTGTGCAACAAACACCGCGTACACAGACAGACGGGCCACGGTGTATTTTTATTTATTGTTGTAGTAATGCGCGCGACACAGTCGTAAAACCATGTTTTTGTTAAATGTTATCGATTCGGAATTTTATGACCAATATATTTTTATTAAGCTAGAAATTTAAAAAAGTTTGTATTACAACAAGACCACTGGCTTCAATGAATTTTATAAGAAGGTTGACACGTCTTTTTATAAACACGAGTATATTATACGTATATAAGATACGCCAAGCTCTTTGATTAAAAAAATTACTTTCAATAAGTGATATTTATAGTGAATAATTTCATTTTTCTAATTAATATAATTATATATTATTAATTATTAGTTATACAAATTAATTTTGTGTACCTATATTTAATTTTGTATATTTAATATAAATATATTAAATGTAAACAAATTGCACCATTAATTCTGCTTTTAGTGAAATAAATGCGACTAAATAGTATTATTCCACAAATAGCCTACCCCTCGAAGTAAGTATAAGAATAATTTTATTCATATATCAATCATAGGCATCTTTTACTTCTTATATTGTTAAAACGGCTCTATCAAATTAAATATCGATATTAGAATCTGATCTATGAATTAATCATACTTCTCTTATTAACAATTGGCATCACAGTAAGATGCTTTTCTTTTATAACTTACCTTATCCTTTCAACTAAGAAACACATAATAGTAATATGATAGTTATATACAAATTCTTACAAACTAACTTTCACACGGAAGATGGTGCTAATAATAATTTGTTTAATGGTACAGTAAGTATAGTGTGTTCATTGCACCAACGTCTCAGCAAAGGGCTCTTGTGGATCACACCGTGAGTTTATAATGAACTATGAAGTCATAACGCGTACATCCGTCTCAAATAATAATACTATACCAGTCTACATGTTTCCTGATTATGAATAATAATCAGTTTTTACTCTTACTCATAAAATTCGATATCTATAAATGAGACCAAAGCGTAGTGTTAGCATGACATTACCGAAGTTTGATTTACCTGGATATCTTATTACCATTCATTCTTTTTACGTACTTATTTAATGAGCGCAAGATCCCTGAAAAGATTAAGACATGTCCGCCAAATGCAGTGTAATTACCCTACTCTGAAACAGACAAGGTGGCCTACCATAGCATCTTGTAGCAATGCAGGTAACCCCAAGGCCCTAAGGCGTTACTACTCACACTAACTCTCTCGCAATCTAGGCTAAGATCTTGTACTTTTTAAAGACTCCGAATGAAATACCAAACGTAGATGCATATTATCTAGCTAGATAACCGCTTTAAATAGTACCACATATGAATGTATAGAAGATAACTAACAAATACTCATTTTGTGGTAACTAGGTACCTTTAAAAAGTACGTATTCTAACAATTTTCCATTTTTGTATAATTAATGGTACCTAATCAAAGTAAAAAGCTGTAAAGAGATTAGGTACTCTAGGAGGCATGTTACCACAACGATTGTAAGAGCGACTTAGAGGCTAGGGGTAGGTAAATGTAACTTATAACTGATAACTAACTTGAGACCAATGGTCCATATAAATGCAATCATATCTCAGATAGTTAGATTACATGCAACCAACAAAATATTGTATCTATGAGGTTCTGTCCATACCCGAACGGATATATAGACTTCAGGACATAAGCGTATGAATGAAGGTATTTTAAATTGTCAGGGACGTAAAAAGAATGTCCAATATCTTCCGTTCTACCTATCATTGTATGAGATGACTAACAGTAGATAGAGACACTGAAAGTAACCAACAATATGAGCATTTGTATAAGAATAAATTCAATTTTTTACATGCCTATGATGAGATAGTAAATGATTCGCGTTCACCTGTACGGGTCACAGCATTGTTTTCCCTATCTCTAGGAAAATATATTTTTCACAATTAAAACACGAAAATGTACAAAGAGGCCAGAAAATCCAATTTTTCACATATTCCAGTAGAAATTGCAGCCTATACCTATATTACATATTGGCATATTTTTTAATAAAATGAAACGTAGAAAGAGTCGAGGAAATCACCAACCTTATGTTTGTGCAAGAAATCCGATATTTTATCACCAGCAATTAATAAGTAAAATATTCAGACTCACACAATGACGCCACTCGTGTATACACGGTACCCAGCTTGGCTGTGTGCGTCCGTGAATGTGCTCGATTACAGGGGGTGAACTGTGAAGGCTTGCGCCGGGAATAGAGGGAAACTCCGGCAGTCAGGTCGAGCTAGCGCGGGGGTTGAGCGCGCATCGCGTTCGTTCTCTCTTACAACCTAAATAAATTTAGCAATTTTCTCCACTATTGTGAATTAAACCTGCAGCAAGAAACGTGTTTTCACCAGCATCGGATTGAGAGTAATTTGTTCTGGAAGCTCTAAATCCAAGTGTTCCCGGATTGCTTTTTCTAACCAGTAGTGGCGGGAAATGGTTTTGATATCTCGCGTCTGACGTGTTGTGTCCTATGTGTAGCTAGAGCGAGTGCCGTCTGCCCGGAGGCGCCCATGCTGGATTCGCCCTGAATCGATACTTTCGGAACGTTCCCTGGCTGAGACCATGAGGTCTTCGGCCAACTGAAGGTGAGTTGTGGCACTCAAACGTCACATTTCTTTCACATACCTTATGTCATAGGAAGCTGTTAGAATTTCCCAAGTTGCTAGGCACACTAACGAGAAGAGGTCTCGAAATAGACTGACAGGAAGTTTTTGTAATCGTGTGCCTGGGATTTTGCTGGTCATATTTTTTTTAATGATCACATTTGTCAATTTTAGGAAATCCGTGTTAGTGATCGCTGTCGGCATTGGCGAAATTGGATATTAAATGGAGATTTGTGTTACGACCTTAATTGATTATTAAACTTTCATTTAAGAATTATCGAGGTGTTTAAAGAAAAAAGAACTTTTAAGAATACCTAAAAAGTTGCTGCAAGTTATATGACGGTTAATTAGAATTTCTAAAGGCAGCCTTTTAAAATACACATTGATTTTAAAGAACAACTTTTACTAATACACTTACAATACTTAAGTAATTTCTTCTACAAAGCATTAATTTCATCCAGGCTGCGAAATAAATGTCTTCTCATTTTCTATAATAAGTAGCATATGAAACAGATATAAATGTGTAATGCAATACTAAATCGTGCTTTCTCGTATAATATCTATACTAAATTAATCTCTTTCAAAATGTATAATATAGGTAAGGGTCACTTTAGCGTAATACCTAAGAATAGGTACTCCAATGAAAGATATAATCAAGGTATACTCTAACAACGTATAAACGCTAAACCAATCGGATTAAGCAAACATTTGCTTGCCCATCGCCATACTTTTCGCCAATGATACTGAATCAGTCATCACCCAAAAGAATCCGTGTCATCGTGTCTAAATTCCTCACGATGTTTTCCTTGCTGTCACCCGGATTAACATTTCCAACAATTATTCCATATCCTTACATGCTAATAAAACTATCTCAAACTCTACACGATAGGTCACCGGTTTACTACCCCAATAAAATGCAAAACACTTTTAGATATACAAAAGGGTGGCGTTCAACTTGAACAGTTTAGTTGGAAACATTCTGAAAAACATGTTTATCATATCGATCGGTATCCATTACCAGACTGGAAATGAAAATCCCGTTATTTGTCTGGCCCTTTATTCATTTTCTACAACAAACAACCGTCTAACGCCATTCACAGACTATAAAAAGACAATTAATAGGTGCAATTAGTTTAAGCACGTTTAAGTAAACGGTAGTTTATTATGTAATGATTCAAAGTTTTCAATTAAAAGAAAAGGGAATTGCGCTTATTATTTGTTTCATAGTGCTCCATGACATGAAAAAATATAACATTCAACATTATGTAATACTTGCAAAATAGATTTAAGATATAAATTTTATTAAACATATACTCGTACATACTCGTATGCTATATATTCATTAATTTTAAGATAAATTAAACAAACAGATTCTTAAGTGTGCGTCAAACCTACGATTCGAAACGACAAGCATTCAACTTATTGTAATGTACCTATGGCAATTCCATAATACCTAAAAGCATCAAACATTCTGGGTAATGATCATCATTTTAGAATTGAGATCTATGATATATCTTGGTAAAAGGTTTTCATCTTTTCAAAGCTATCTCACGCAGCTCGCTTCTCAAACCCAGTTACCAAAGCTGCCAGACATAAATTTCGAATGGAATAGTCGATAGCACCACGAAAATAGGCTGCGATGTTCAGTAAATCCTCTTCTATTCGATTCGTCGGTGTTTTTACGGCGAAAGTAATCCTTATCAATGTAAAACCATCAGAACTTTTCTATTTGCGTTCCCTTTGCCGATTCATTCTGCTGTTCGATCCGCTCGCTGTTTCGAAGGAATAACATTGTTTCTTGTTCACGCGATATGGCAATTCCATTGTTGAACTTCAGACGAACACGTGAAGGTGATGTAATGGCTAGAGTACGGTTACAAAATTTCCAACATAACTAAAAACTAATCACAGAAAATAAAGCTGAATGTAAATGAACAAAAAGGAGGTAAATGAAGTAATTCCTACTACATTATAATTATATAACTTTGCGATTATGTTTTGCCTTGGTAGAGCTTAAGAAATTGAAAGTTATGAAAATATAGAAATGATAAATTCTAATAAACAAAATACAGAAAGAAAAATACATTAAAATAACAGAATCTGTGAAAAGAAACTAGTAGTATAAGGATCGAAGAAACAGTGACCCGTGAAAAACAATAAAGGGTAGCGCGCGTGTCGTACAATGTAGTTGGGCAATTGAAATCGTACCTACATTCAGCCGAAAATATCTTAAGCTAACGTAAGCATACAAACGCAATCACAACCTTAAGCTTCTTCAAAGTATTCTGTGCTTCAGTGATTACTGTATTAATACGAAGGTTTTGGCGAATGTTATACCAGTATAAAATAGCGAAATCAAAGCTTCATTTGGGACCCGTTTTAGCGTTATCATTGTAATTGCCGTGTTCGTAAAACGTAACACAGTTAAACAACCTTGTCACCCTGTGCAAGAAAATGTCATAAAAAATTTAAGGGCTTCATATAAACGCTGAGGTGTGCGTAATGTATCTATAGCTTAAAATGTGTGGGTTTTCCTGCCAGTAATAAAAAAGGGTTTGGTTTCCTTATTCGTTTTAGCGAGATGTTTGCCGACTACTGTTTGTGACTTAAGGTTTCTTTCATTTATAACATACGTGATTACAGTAAATATTCCGTGCGTGAATAGTATGAAAGTAAAATACTAAATATCTTAGGCAAGTAAAAATATTTATTGCGCGATAAAACAATAACAAAAATTGCATATTTATCATCAGAACTATAAAAATAAATGATAATTAGAAATGCTGAATGTTACCTAGGAGATATTTCCTCCAAGGTACTGTTGTTCTGAAAACCGGAAAGACACTGGATACTGTAATGATGTTCTTCCGAGATAATTACTCCTACTGCGAGGCTCTATCGAGGCACATAGATCTTTTACTCCGAGAACAAAAGGTTTCAGATTAAGGTTATCTCAAAGCCGCGTAAGAATATCTACTACATATGCTGGCACCCGTATAAATTCCCATATGAATCAACGACGAAACTGTATTCATATGGAGTAAAAATTGTTGCAAAATTCATGAGCTAACGAGCCAACTAGCCAGATGGAAATCTCAAAGGAGAAACCGGAGCCAAGTGATCCGGGCACGAAATTACCAGGAGCCCCGTTTGGAACTTTTCTACTTTTCCTTGTTTTGAGGTATAAATCGTAAGTACGTGTGGCTGTGAACAAAGCCGTATGTCGGTCACTTTCAACCTCAGTTCCGTACGGCTCTGAAGGGTTGTTATTCTTGGAGACAATCAATACTCGCGTCTGCATATTTAAATCGGGCCAGCGCAAGGTGAATGCCTTATTTCTAACTCACAATTGATTCTTGGGCTGTAGGTAGGTAGCAACCAAGTCTTAATGAGATTGGAAGAGCACACAACGTGGAACGAGGTTCAAACTTTTTGACATTTCAGGTTAATGAATTACGTTTGCTCCCTCTCCGGACGTGTCTCAATTATTCATGGAAATATTCTTGAGTACCAACATGTATTACAAATGTCCTGCTCGTTAGCGGGAGTTTATTGCATATATTTCTAACACAAACACCTGGGTCCCAGAACTCCATTATGGCAGATTGTTTTCGAACTACGAACGAAGTAAGATAATAAAGTGATATTCAAGAGGTTTACATAAACAAAGTGAGTATAACTTCTATCAAGATCGTAAACTAACATTTATAGAGTAAATTGCAAAATTCAATTCGATTCCTCAATGCATGATGGAATAGGCATTTAAACGAAGAAAAGCGTTCGAGTGATCCTATTTAACATGACGAGAACGGTTCGAGTGTTTGCCCAGCACTCGTTTATGTCAGTTTTTCTTCTACCACTTTAATGTGACTCACGTAATTTGTGTTTTTATAGATATTAACTGTTTATTTCTTTTAAAATAACAATTTCAGTAATGGACAATTATATTTATAGTTTCGACAACTAGCAGCGGCGAAGAAGTTAAGAATTTCTGTCACACTAAAATAGTAGTCGGAGAAACTCTCCGAAATTATGGCCATTGCGAGCACAGTGAATATTGTACAAGTTAATAAGAAACTACGGTTATAAAGGACTATCTCGTAAACTTTGTCTGACAGCAAGTCCTTGAGGCAGAAAATGTACAGACTACTTAAATAAAATGACTGAACATGTTGTGGTATAAAGTTCTTAGAAAGATGAGTGTGTGTGAACGAACTTAGTTTTCAAATGAGAATTGTTAAAGGGCATACAACCTAACTTATCTACGAAACAAAAAAAAACTACAAGTTTCAATATCAACATGTTATATGTGAATATAATTCTAAAAACAATATAATTCTATGAAATAACAAACATGCACGTTCCCGTCGTGAATCCAAATTGAAGAATAATTATCCCGACATCTGAGACTCGGTGAGATATAATTTGAATTTACGACTGAACACGGTCTTAAGAAGCTTTGTCTTGCATAACATAAATACTTTATAAATGCGAGTAATGGAGTTTCTAATATGAGGTGTTTGTGAAGCACCGAGGGACTGTCTGCCTACTTTGCAACTCATGAATAAGTGTAATCGCAGGGTCTTCTTGGGAAAGGGAATTTCTGAAACAGTTGACCTTTGCAGTTTAAGGAAAGGGCAATAGATATATTGTAACAAGATAAAATTTAAAAAAATATATAGAGGAAACCCCTAAAGGTATTAACAGGTCTCTAAAATCAAGATATGCGCTGAATGTTTGATGGAAAGTAGGTAGGGTGTTAAATTCTTAATTCCGCAAAAATCATTACAAAATAGACGGCCGGCCTTCTGATTACCCCTTAAGAAATAGTAATCGGGATGTTTTTGCAAATACCCTAATTCCATTTAAAACTAGCGATTTCGATCACTTAGGAATAATTAATATCCACATACATACTATCCAGAGGCAAATAAATGCGATGCTCATACGAGTATCTTATACGAATAATACGGAGTTGCAAACTAAACATATTCAGAATGAAGCTTAGGTTCAAACGACTGCACCAGTTTACACAGAGAATTGAAGTTTTCCAACAAGAGTGACGTGATAGAACTGCAGAATCTGCAGATTACGGACATGTGAGTGTCAGAAAGCACTCGGAGGCGGCCTTGGGCTTTTTTCAGGTCACGTGTGGAATATCGGGAGACGTGTCAACACTTAAGCTCGCCGCCTTAGAGTTTAACACGCAACCACAGGCGCGCTGAACAAATTCAATACCAAACGAACAATTGCTTGTGCCTTTAGGATTAGGAATCGCGGTTGGTTCCTAGAAAATGGTTTAGATAGAATTCTAAAAGTAGGATTTGTTGTTGTCTTTTAAATCGCTTTTGAAACTTTATTTTGCTTACTTAACGCAACTGTAATTGTCTATCTTTATAAAATGCTTTCGTTGACAAGTAACATCACTCTATAATAGAAACACTTTTATAATAAATTGTAATAAAATCGTATGATTGTCTGAATACGTGAAAATGTGAATATGTACTCGTAATATGAAAGGCAAGTCAATCAAACTTTAAGTAAATGTCTAGTTCGATTTAATCGTATATGATTGATGATTTCAACCAAACTAATCGGGCATATCTTACTACCATAATATGTGGACTGGGAGCTTAATCATGATGTATATGCCTTACAGCCCTGGTCGTCAGTATCAGCCATTGTTGGCAAGAACCCTCGTGCTCTTCGCCAAATTTACACACACTCCACGACAAATTGCTCACAAACAAATAAACAAATGATTTATACATGCTAGGGGTTTGTTTGCGCTCTCCAATATTGTTTGATTACTCTGATGTAGTTTTCAGTGAAGCTATTAACGCGTGAATAGAATCATATTATGAAACTTTGTAATCTCGTTAAGATATAAAAAAATACAGTCGCCAGTTTACAGAACTGCATTTTTTTTGCAGAAGTACTAGTAATATCGTAGGTGTGCATTATTTTTAAACATGAGGTTATTCAACACTTTGAACTAATAAATTTCTTTTCACTTTTGACCTTAACAGTTTAAATCGAATATACAAGTTAACAAAAAATAGCTTACAAGATATAGGTATCCCAATATCAAAATTCTATTATACTAAGTCTATATTCCTCGTCAATAGGATTGCGTACATTTCCTCAATATGTTATATCTTATCGAGATTATAGTCTCACCATGAAGTAACACTTGGTTATGAAAATATAACGTAACAACTGAAAAAAGAATTATGTATGTAAGCCTCGAATAAATCACAACCCTATCGAGTTTGACTGATGGGAATGTTATATGTGAACAACCCTCATTTTGACGAAACGGCCATTGCACGTGGAAAATATCTGTGTTTATTTGAGCATGAACCCTGTTCTAAATTTAGATCGCGAACCCGAAAAACAACTCGATCCCTGTTCATTACAGAGAAAAAACAAGGAACGAAATTAAGATGACATAAACTGATAAATAACAGATATATTATTTATAATTATGTTTTCTTTAATTGATATCATTCGTAATGATTTTTATAGCTTTTATCTACTTTATTATTATAATGAATGTTATTAGGAAAACGATAGACATACAAATTGAATGTACGAGTGGGAGTCATAATTTAAATGGGTACACCTATTATAGTAGAACTTTTCAAGTAATAATTTTATATTGCATAACAACTAATAGCATAAATCTCTTTTCGCAGAATATCGTTTGGCATTAACTCATTTAGCATACATTGAAACCTATAATTCTGTAAGTCAGAATTATCTGTACGCATAATTTTGGTATCCATAATAATCACAATGTATAATCATCACATCGCAGAAAGTTCAAAACCAGATTCATCTTTTGGCATATATTTCTTATCCATAACTATTTAAAAGTAGAACCATCATTTCGCATAATGCTTACAGCAAGAATCATCTTTTATGATTATTGCAACACTTTTCTAATCAGGCGTTATCATTTTTACTATTGCTATTTGTTGGAGGTAGTAATCACATGAATCATTATTAGTTGTCGGGTACCCTTAGTTGTCATATCGATATTGTGTTATTGTGTTGATCAAAACAAGTTAAAGTATATTGTAATAAATAAAAGTTGATTTAATGATAATTATTTGGTTTTTATATCCTTGCCCATGAGAGCATGTTCGTTTCTGGCACTCGCCGGCCGCTGCCGCGGTACGCTCGCTTCGCTCGCTCGGCTCGTGCATAAGAGGTCACAGTTCTAACCTAACCTAACCTACGCATTTTTAAAGAAGAAAGTAACCCAATCTATATTATTCTAATTGAAATTCTATGATCTTCATAGTATGCCTAGTCAAATTATGCCAAATAATCTGTACTCTAAATGAACGTTATGCTAAATGATATTATACAAAATTTTAACTATGCCAAAGGTGAATATGCCAATAAAAAATCTACTATCTTAAATGTATGCCATT